>JAULCA010317238.1:0-12668 GCA_032360845.1 Crassadoma gigantea
TAATCAGAAATCGGATTTACATCAGGTATTACTATTGCATATGTTGAATTATCATAAAACAAACATTATACAATACATACTGCATCAGTCAATGGTTCGTCTCCCTGAAAAAATAAACGTTCTCTGTTACAAAGGTATACAATTCTCTCATATAGTAATAACCATTTTCTAATAAATCATAAATAACCAAAGTGCAATTATTTAATTAGATTAATGAAGTACAAGTTACAATAAGGATTAATTTTTTACTGATTTTTCAGCAATGAGTTCTCCCGAAAAGGACGCGCGTTTCAATGTAGCATATAACCTGTCAACAACACATGCCATTGTCAAAATATACTCACTTGTATTCCCTTCAGGTTGGAACGGCTGAACCATCCAGTGATTGCCTGGCTGTAGATGGAACGTCCTGGCTCTCCCTAAAGATGATGAGTTCAGAAGTCATTGCTATATGATATCAAGTATTACCATTTCCAATACTTATATATTGAAAAAATAGAGGGATTTTTATTTTATTAAATTTTAGTTGCTTCATAAATATCAATCATTACCAAAACATAACTTAATTAATATTATTGAGTATTGTCGTACAGTTATAGGTAGTCATACTTACTGGGGGTCCAGGCAGACCAGCATTTCCCATCACACCCTGTAAAGAAATATATATTTAATTAATGAGTATATAGCTATAAAGTTATATTCATACTCAAATATTTTGGGGGGCGGAGAGAGTACCGCTTTTGTTAAATTTATATGATATTTTTGTTAATGTATTTTGATATATTTTGATTTGTGAAAAAAAGGTTTTAAGGTGATGATTAATCGGTATTGCAGCATATTATCGTAAATACCAGCTTAAATATCTATAGCTATATATTTTGTTTTAATTATATCATATTGTCGGATCAAAACAAAGCATTTGCTTTTTCAATTATAATTTTATATGAATATAACTAAAATATCAAAACAACACATGTCAAAAATCAACATCATGTAGATTTACTCACTGTAACTAGAAACATATATTATAGCGATTACATAAAAGGGGAAGAGAAATATATTATTCAAATAAACAACAAATGCTAAAATGTAAAAAAAAAAAATCCCACGACTTATCAACAATACTACAGATTTTTGTTGTATATTTTATAGTTTGAATACAACAACTTTGCCACCAAGATGAAATATTGAAAATTAAAATCCCAATTTACCATCTTGATGACAACTTTTATGTAAATATTTTTTTATTATTATTATTTTCCCTATAATTTAATCTTGTTTGTTACAAGCATTTCCATTGGTTTCAAAATTTATGTAATCAGCCCATAACGCAAAAATGTTTTATCACCATTATATAAAAAATACATTCAAGTTAATCCTTAAATTTTATTGAAAAATGGTTACATTCTCTAATACCTTATAAGGGATATATACTTTTGGAAAACCAAATTTGATAAATGACAGATTTGTAATGCTTGATACTCCCGTTCCAGATACCATTATGCTACTATTTTATTGAAGCTTGTTACTTACGGATCGGCCATCTTCTCCCTGGTTTCCACGCGGTCCCTATTGATAACAGAAGTGTAAAATGTCAAAACTCATCTACACATTTGGAAACGCCAAGCTGATTTTTAGTAGTCAAACGTGTCTATTAGGACAGCCCACGTGAGAGAGCGAAAGCTGTTCAAATACTGTTGTAAAATAAATGGTTGTATAAGCTGTTACCGACTTTAAATATTAATTGAAGGCATATTTTGTTAATAAAATAGTTGTTTTATAGAAAATATAAGCTTGAGAATTCTGTAGTTTCACGTCAAATATTTAAGTACTTAAAAGATAGGACCCAACAAAATATTGCGTCAATACTTAATTGAACCATTTGTATTACCGAAACAACTTTTTAATTGCTTTTTTTTTCATTTTTTCTTCTTTTTTTTATCTATCAAAATCCCTTTTCCTTGAATAGATGTTTCTTGACAATTTAAGATTAAAATCTCATTACAGAGATCAATGATAACTCTTTCAGCCATGACAGGATGAGTAGGGAAACTTACCATTGGTCCTGGTGGTCCAATTTCACCACTGTTACCTGACCTACCAGGATGACCACGTTGGCCATCAGTTCCCTACAACATGAAATCCATAATATAATTCGTTGCCGTTTGTATGAGGGCAAAGTCTAGAACATCTTACAAATGTCAACAGTCCCTTAACATCAAAAGCAGATAGATTTGTGTGTAATGTCTTCACAATTTTAAACAATTTTGACCCCTGTGAATAAAGGTCAAGGTCTTTTTTACATTTTTTCTCTGAATTAATGTTAAATGACATATATGTATATTTCAATACGTTAATTATAGAAATTTATAGTAATTAAAGTTTTAAAAAAGTTATTTGTATCAGATGAAAAAATTATTTCCGAATTTTTGTTAATCAATATATAAAGTTAACATTTTAAAAATCAAAGTATCAACAAACAAAAAAAACCGCGTATGGAACAAACATTTGTTAAAAAGTCATTGTACTAAGAAACATGTTTATATGTACCTTTTAAGAATCAATGCAATAGTTACCATTCATTGTTAATTATTCTTTCTCAAAATGAATAAATACCTGCTGTCCCTGTGGGCCTGGAGAACCAGCACGGCCTTGATCACCCGGTGGTCCCTATAATGGACAGAAACAGATTATAACGAATCCAACCTTCTGACGTTGCTATGATATATCTAATATAAGAAATGTAGACTATTTGCCCATTTGTAAACAACTGTTGAAAGCAAGTTTGGGGGTATAAGTTGACTTCATTTATCACCAAGAAATAAACAATAGGTCTCTGTAACATACAATGTGGATACAATTAAGTACGTTTATGCATAACAGATAACGACAGAGCTTGATTTTGTATACAAACACACTAAGGGAAATATAAATAGTTACTTGACCGATGACGTACCCAGTAAGCATAATGACCTATAAACTTAATTGATTTGTATATATACCAGAAAAGTGTATGTGTACTTACCTCTGGTCCCGGAAGTCCAGGCATACCAATCAGACCAGGGTCTCCCTTGTCTCCCTAAGCACAAGAGAAAAAGTATGAAATGATTTGCAAATAAAAGCACAATGTTCTGTTCAGGATAGCACTCTTTATAATAATTCCGTTCGTGTAAATACTCGCAATTTGATGTATTTTATTCAGGATATGATAAAATATGAAACCTTGTTCATTACAGTCAAACCGCTATAATCGAACTTCGAAGATTCCACTTTATCAATGTGGCGGATATTTTCCCTTATATAACACGACTAATATTTTATTCGTGAATCGAACTTTTATTTGTCACATTTCTCTCTGTTTAGAAGTATAAGTAGGGCCTCTTCGGTATGAAAACAGTCGAAATTACAACTAATACATCGAAGTGAAATTTCACTAAAATATCCCGCGGTCATTTTAACACCATCCCGGACATGTTTCGGTCACCAGTGAAAAGTATTTGCGTCCACGCTGACACAACCCGGTATTGTTTATTTCAAGGTAATAAACTGACACTGATTAATTCAGTTTTGTTTTCTTAAAACAGCAGTGTGAGGTATTTATGACGCAAAGTGATTATCAATAGAGTGTTGATCATTCCATAGGATACATTCACCGGAAGTACTTTTCATTCGTAAACATTGGCTTTTGTCAACGAAAATGGTCAATTTCGCCACTTCAGGTTAAGGGTCATGGGATAATGAGCTGAACGTTAATTGGTTTATAATGTTATTAACTAAATTGAGTGATTATTAATCAAATTAACTGTCATATTTTTTTTCTCGAACGGGAATCACTCTCAGTAAAATAACGGAGGACATGATGGGTACAGACTTCGACCAATTTAATTGACAAACGAAGTAATTTTGATTTTAATAAGATCACAACGCAAACCATAGTATATTAATTAAAAAAGTTTTGTTATCTCTGTCTAGGTTTGTTTATACTTTTTTAAAATTAAATTGCTAAGCTTTTGTTTCATCACATAAGGATCGCAATCTGCTCTATACTCGATGTTTTACGTTCATTATTTTGAGTCGAAGTCCCTATGCTTCGAATGGAGCAGATCGCTTTTCTCTTCATCATTATTAAATATACATTTGTATAATACGAAAGAATAGCAAACCATATCATATTTTATGTTCGATTAAAAAAAGATAACAATATAACATAACAATCGACTTACTCCCAGACCATCATCTCCCTTTTCTCCTGACACTCCCTGTGGTCCGTATGGGCCCTAAAAAAATATAAAACAATACAAATTTAACCAGGCTGTGTTGTACGTTATCATCACTCTGTCATAATCCTGTCCAACACTTGACAAAGACTACAGTTTTTATCTTTTTCACCTTTTATTCTTACGAAATGATAACAGAAAGTAAATAGTCAATGTTAAGGCAAACAATGGAATTCAGTCAGATTGTCGTGGCAATCCGCCCCTTAAGCACACCAAAATGAAACAATTATATCACATTTAAATATGAAACGGAGAAAAAAGTTATCTGTAAATCACTTTGCTGATGTTAGAGCATTCCCTTTTCCATCTAAGGGCCAAAGTCTATTTATAACGAAAATCCAGTTTCAAACTGAACATGTATTTTAAGTGGTAATATAGGAAAGGATCAAATCTGTGTTGGTACTACTGAGAGTAGTATAAATCCTTCTGTTGATTCGTAAATTGAAAACATTGAATAAAGAAAGAAAGAGAATACTGAAGCTAGTACGTTTAATTGTATGCTACAATCAATTCAGAATGAGATCGATACTTACTGGTGGTCCACGTGGCCCCTGAGCACCTCGAGATCCATCCGGTCCAGTCTCACCCTAAGTACAAAATATAATAGTTAACTGCTGCAAAATTGACATGGGGTATAATAACGATAAAATCTCGCATCTAAATATGGGGCAAAACATTTTATAGCCATCATGTTACTATTATTTATTAGAGTAATAATTGATCGATAATTGTAAGTTTTTTAACGGTACATTTTAAGAGCATTTAATTTGTCCTGATAACATCTATCTGTAATCTTTAATCCCATGACGTATATCACCTCTAACCTATTTAAAAGTATCTCTTACTCTGACTCCTCGATCTCCAGCAGGTCCTGGGGATCCAGGTGGTCCGGCCGGGCCCTGTATCATAAAAAGGCTCATGAGAAAACATTATGTAGCCACAAAAACACGCAATACAAAATATTTGCTTAAACCCTTAAGAAAACAATAACGAAAAGCATGTTAACAAATATGAAAAGGAGTTCTACGTATCTGTTGTACATAATCACAACACAAATAACAACACAAAAAACGACTGTATTCATTGCTGATGAAACGTATAGGATACTTGCTGTAAAATGTCTTAATAAAAACGTATCTTTTAACATTTAATTTTTTTCCATTAAACTTCGCAAATGCTGATTAGATATAGTTTGTTAAGTTGTTTAGTTAAGGTTCATTGTACGACTGAATACTAGTTTAAAATGCATGAAGAACACAGGGAAGACGTTGCTCCTCGTACACTAACGAGAAAATTACAAATAATGATCATAGTGAAAGTAACACCACCCGAACCTCCATATGACCACCATTATACCATAAATAGAAAAATCTGTGTGCCATGAATGGATTATGTATAGTCTAGAATAGTTTCCATGTATATATATGTATGTTTTGTTTCATTATGATAACTTACGTGGAATCCCATGAGTCCAATCGGTCCGGGCATTCCCATGTCACCATCTGGTCCTTGCTCTCCCACTCTTCCTGAAATACCAGGTGTGCCGTCCGCACCGGGGGATCCCTAGTGAAATAGTCTCACCGTTACAATTTAATATCAGTTTTTTCCAACGCTTCTTCAGTTGCCATGATAAACAATAGGTTACAGATAAATAAAATAGCAGTAACTGCAATACATAATTTTTAACAGACTTGTAATTATCGTAATTAATGATATTATTAATACCATTATTCCCGTAAAAACTGTTTACCAGTGTCAATTGTGTATTTTTCGTGATGCATTTCACAAAACATTTTGCTTATATTGGTTTTTCAAAATAATTGAGTTGTATCTTTTGTAACTACTTTTATTGTGATTTTTATATATATCCACAGATGAATAGTTATCACAAATTTTGGCATTAACAGTTACAGTCTCCCAGGAAATGTTACTCTATTGTCGACAGGTCTTCAATACAAATTATCTCATCCGCAAAAAGAAATACAACACTCCTAACACCTCACTCACCGAGCTTCCAGGTTCCCCTACTGGTCCTGGAGATCCAGCCACTCCTCTTGGTCCGGGCTTTCCGGGATGTCCATCCTGTCCTTCACGTCCGGGAGATCCTTGGCCGCCCTAGGAGTCGTTAACAAAATCATATAATCGTAACTTGAATATCAGTTTAGAACTGAACAATAATCAATTATATATCCTTTCTATTTGTATGTATTTGTAATCGTTCAGGGACAGTGTAGTTATCGCAGTTGTGGATGATATTGCACTCAAACAAAATCGCAGCACACTTATTTCTTGTGGTAAGGTGAATCGAAGATTTTATAGACACACAGTAAATATTTACAGTCAAGTAACAATAAATGGCGTACATTGTAGACAAGCGTACAGGATGCAATTCTGAATATCAAATAGCGATCTGTATAATGTAAAGTTAAAGTTCACGAGATAGGTTTTTCTTTTTTTTATATCTGAAAATACATCTTAAATGTATTTTGAACACAACATGTTCAATTTTGTATCGGTATTTTAAACAATTACATTTCTATTCAATTCGAAAGTGTACATACCGGTGGTCCTACAGGTCCCATTGGGCCCCTCTCCCCCCTAATTCCTTGGATACCGGGCTGGCCTCTCTCACCGGCTGGTCCCTGTGGCCCATTTGGTCCACCTGGACCCTGCAATGAGGTTAAGTATTTGATGGTGTCAATTCTTTTTAATCAAAATGATATATGTCTTTACGTTTTTCTTGTCAAACAAATATCCTTTAAAATAAATAATATGTCTCCAACCATTTCAATTTTGAAAACAATATTTAATAATTCAGTTTATCAAATCAAAAAGTGAGACTCCTTATGGAAAATAACGATCGGATTTGGTTGATATAGATTCATAAAAATGAATAATTTTAAGATAATCATCGGAATTTCTACCTGTCTGATCAACGTTTTGTTAAGGAATTTCCCTCTACTAGTGCATGGACATAGCACACAATTTCTTATTTCTTTGTAAAAAAATGACTGGCCGTGAGAAGTAAGCAAAAGAAAAATGTTAAAGGTAATGGATTACGTTATTTAGGATTTGATTTAATTTATACATCAATTTTGAAATGAAAATTATAAACACAAAAGTTAAAGGGATGTAACTCCTTCATGATTAACAAATACATTCATACACAATTTATGAGCTATATAGCTATAAAATCACACAGTTATTGGCAGACATTGACTAAAAGTCCATGTGCTAATATATGCACAGGTCACAGTTGCCAAAACTAAAAACGTAATATAAATTGCAAACACGATGGAAACTGTAAAACAAGACAGATTAAACAGATCTTACAAAACATGCTCAACTGAAAACTCATATGTTCGTAGAAGAATATCATTTATAGAAAAGTAGGTAAAGTAGAAAAAGGATCTTTTCCAGAAATTTTACTTATTTGTGGAGTATAATTGAAATAGGAGTATAAAAGTATAACAGTATGGAGTCATAGCTGGTTAGATCATAAAGATATTAAAACGCCTTGATTTACCAATAAATATCTGTAAAGAATTAAGTAACTGTCTGTTTTTTAGTCCATCACAATTAGGTCAGCCTTGTAGAAAAATGTTTGTATCAAAATGGTTATGATTTCCATAATAATCAACAGAAGTAAAAAAAAAAAATCTGAGATCATTATACAATGGACATTCAAGAAAATAATGGAAAACTGATTCATATTCAAAAGAGCAAGCACAAGAGAGACTGTCAGTTAAATGATCATTGAATAAATCAAAATATAATATTGGCCTTTCTATCACCTTCAGTTTTAAAAAGTATTGTTGATTCGTTGTCAATAATAATAGTTTTATTCAGTTTATGTTAAAAGGTTGCAAGAGTTGGGGAGTTTAAGAGATCATTATCAGTAGTGTTCGTTGTGCGGCACATAAGAGGGAATAAACTGTCAAAATAATTGTTAGTTTAATAGGTTTCAACACGGACTTTAAAATCCTCAAATATTTGAAAACGTTTCACCTGTGTTTACTGCATAGTCAAAGGTAACGTAATTAATGCTATTTTAACAAGGTTTCCACGAACAATTCAAGTGAACAAACTTGGAACGGACTATGAATATGGAAGTGCATACAATACATACATTCATTAACAAAATATGGTTCATAACTGATGTCCCTTTAACAATAACACAATCGTTCTTCTATTGTCTACTATGTTCTTACAGTATCTCCGTCTTCCCCGCGGGTTCCCTTCTGTCCTGATTCTCCTGGTATACCAGAAGCCCCAGCCTCGCCAGGATAGCCCATTCGTCCGTTCTCTCCACGAACTCCCTGTAAAGAGCATAATCAGGTAAATATGAATTCCAATCATAAATAAAACAGCAGTTATTAGTCATTTGACCATGAATATCAACATAAAATAATTGATACCTTGTACTCAAATTATGTAGTGTTTGCAGCAACTCTAATTTAACAAGGCAGGGTGTCAGCGGATTTTTTCCGATATATTTGCTTCCAATGCATTAGTGAATACGCAGACATAATCTGATAGCAATAGCATTTCTTCATTTTAAAAAAATGTAAAAATAATCGTTTAAGGGATCGAGGACATGCACCATAAATATATTAGTGGTATTTAATCAAAACCTCTTGATGAAATAGTATGTAATTTGCGCAGATTGAACGATAAAATCTTAAATATCATAAATAATAAACAATGTTTTGGTAAAAAAAAGTGTACAACTTAATGCGAGGTAATTCCAAAAGAAAGCGACGAAATGATCTTTTTTATAGGCAACATACTATCTAGAATATGGCTACTTTCCGTACTTTGTGACAGTTGTCTAGTACATTACATTTATTATGTACTTTGAAATGTAATATACAAGCAGATGTTCATTTAGAACAAATAGCCTTGTCAGCTTTACTCTTAAGATATCTACAGATCTAAAGAAATAATCATCATCTCTATTTTGAAATGGGTCCAACTGAGCGTGCGTAGGTCATTTGAATACAATATATCCCCGGATTGAATTTAGTCGTAATTTGAATTGCAACGACTTAAGCAAGCCCGGTCAATTTTTCTCGACTGCCAAAGAATTGGAAAAAAATTCCAACTACTGATGAACTGTACAAAATTTGTTGATATGTGTAGGTTTATATCTACTTACCTTTTGTCCATCACCACCAGACACGCCTGCATCCCCAGTCTCTCCCTGATTGCCCTGCGGTCCCATTGGACCTGAACGACCGTTCGGTCCTGGTGGACCGGGCAGACCAGGCGAACCTTGTTCTCCTCGCACGCCCTTAGCGCCGTCTAATCCCCATAAACCCTGTGTTTCATTAAATACATGAAATTGTTAACTGATGGGCTAAAATATGTTTAGCATACTCTAACAAAATGTGTGATATAAAAAAAGTTATCAAGCATCCAAGTGTTTATTCAACATAAATACAGTATTAATTTAATGTTCTTTCTAGGCTATTAAACGGTACAATGCATACAACTTGATCACATTTAGCTACACTGACATGACAACACATACTCTTGCTCCAGGGGGTCCGCTTATCCCCGCATCACCAGCATCTCCTTGGTCTCCTTTTTCTCCGGGATATCCTTGCTGTCCTTTTGGACCATTTGGTCCTGCGCTTCCCTACAAACAAAGCAGCAACGTTAAGAAATATGAAAACTAGTATTGTTGTCTAAATGTTTTGATGTAATAACTTGTTTTGCTAGTTTTCAGCAAAACCCGACAATAGTTATTTGAAGATTTGAAGTATAACCGTCAAGTTTTACAGTCATCAAACGTATTTATATTTCCCATATCGGGTTCACAAGGAGGAGGCTTTTAAAGAATCGACTTTTTCTCATCCTTTTCAGACAATTAGTATTTAAAAACAAAAGTTCACGACGGAATGACTGTGCTACCTTGTATAAACTGACTTGGCTAAAACTCATGACTGTAATTGACATTCGAGATGAAAATAATTTTCAATTTTACATGAATTAAAACCCTTTTTCAAACTTTTTTAGGAGAATAAACCTGCAAACCCGAATAATATAAGTAGCAATACATATATTGCTAGTAGCAAATTAAACCCCATAATGTTTATCAAACACACTCCGAATGTCACCATCACTTACTGGCATTCCTGTTAATCCGTCAGGTCCTGGAAGTCCCATCGGACCTCTTTCTCCAGGGGCTCCTCTTGAACCTTTCTCCCCTTCGAATCCTGGGTCTCCAGATTCTCCCTTTGGTGCGGCTGGTCCGGGGGGACCGACTTCTCCAGGTTTACCTGGTGGTCCAGGCTCGCCAGAACGTCCAGTTGATCCGTCAGGGCCACCTGGACCTGGATCGCCCTATGCATGAACACACGGCGACGCATCAGTACTTATTGGAAGCACAACAGTTAAGAAATAAAAATCAAAGATGCATCCCCTTAGGTGTAACAACAGAAATACCATTGTTCTTGATAATTATGTAAAATGGAAAGACATCAAAAAACTATGAAAATTTTAATTTAAAAAAAATTTACATAGACACATCTTTATAAAAATAATTAATCGATTAGTATATAGTTATGGTAATATCATGTACATATCTGAATATAAACAGTTTCTTTTTATTTAACTTAACCTCTTTAAATGAAAAGGTTGAGTATATCATGTCTGATATTTTAAAATCTAGAAATGATAAGCCTTTAGAAATCTGTTCGAAAGACAAGACAGGAATTATTGTCAATTAGTATTTTGTTATTATATACAACTCACGGGTTCTCCCTGCTCTCCTGGTGCCCCACGCTTTCCGCGCTGACCTTGAGGTCCCTGTCACCATAGAAAATACAGTACTTTAAAAGGAGGTCGTTGCAAGAACAAAACATATGGCAAATAAATACTTACTACTTTGTTTCTTATGGTCCCTAAATTCAAGTTAACAATACCTTACGTAAGCCCCCTCATGTCAAGCATAATGCTAAAATAACATTTACGATAAGAAAAATGTTATCTGTAATTTTGCCAAATGAACAATTATTATTTATCAATATTCAATAATCTACTGATAGTTTATATTAAACTAAATATAAATTTGTAAAAAGGTTCAAACAGTAATTGGTAATTCCATCCAAATCAGAAAGAGTCTGATATATTACTACTTTGAAATAGCATGTGCTGTAAAGGGATATATTACATGAACCGTGGATTGACATGTGTGGGTACACTGCGAGTCCTTATTACTGCTATCAGAATTAATGCTTTTTAGCTTGAATGATATATATGGCCAGAACACAAAATCCATCCTCAGGTCTACCTTGATGAATTTTTCTTGATAAATTTTTTAGTCATAAAATTCCTACCAACTGAATGATATCTCCACCAACAATTCAGCTGATATGACCCAATGTAAAACACCTGTTTTTCTGAAATCAACTTTTTACATATCGTCGCAATAAACCGGTCGAGTTAACCTGTGGTAGTCTCTCGATTTTATCCACGTGATCATGATGAAACAATTGATCTCAGTACTATATTCTATGATTAGATCTATCTTTTTATTTCTCTTAAATTAAATGCTTTCTTACCAGTACTCCGGTTGGTCCGAGCTCTCCTTTCTCACCTGCTGGTCCGGGTGGTCCCTAAAGCAATAGAAATGAGTAAGACCATTTTGGAATTTTTAACAACAGTTATTTTGTTACATTTACTACACGTAAAAAGATGATGATATCTCGTACATTGCCCCCTCCACACCCTTGTTGATATTAACAACGCTTACCCTGTCTCCTGCCCTTCCCGTCGGGCCCTCTGGTCCTGCTTTTCCTGGTTCTCCAGAAACTCCTGGAGGTCCCTGTTCTCCTGGGAAACCTCTCTCTCCCTAGAAAACGACAAATAGTACAAGAACAAATGATAAATGATCAAATAATAAAGTTTCAATCACATGGTTGACGAACCCTTGTATCCGACGGCCTAGATATACTGCTCGAAAAGCATTGTGATTTACAATTGATTAATCATTCTTTGAACAGTTTATACCAATTTTGGCAATCAAGATATACCTTTTTCAGTGGTTTCAGAATTCAAAAGATACTTACAGGAGCTCCGGGACGTCCGTTTCGGCCTTGATTACCAGGCTCTCCTTGTTCTCCGGGTTTTCCTGACTCACCAGGTGGTCCAGGCAATCCTGGTGCTCCCTAGACAATAATTACGTAATTTATTTAAAGTATATTATCCAGTGGCTTAAACTTCAAATCAAAACATGATGTTTTGCTTGAATATCTTCTTATTTCGTTTCTATTTTTATTGTAGGGAATATTAACAATTTCCCTTTTTAAACATACCACCTTATGTCAATATATCCTCATACAATAATACTGAAAACACATTTCAGTTATACCTCCGATAACTATG
>JAULCA010317460.1:0-12667 GCA_032360845.1 Crassadoma gigantea
TAAATATGAAAATATATATAAGAATATAAAGGCATGTGGTGATTTCAGCGATCATGCATAAAACCTCTGCTGTAGAAAATTTCATATTTGACTTCAAAAGAAATTCTTATTATTGTGTTCCAGGAAATGGAGTGAAATTAATACAGCTCTGTTTCTGGAAATTTATGCATGATTCATGTCAAATTACACTCTTCACAGAATAACAAACACTGCATTGACGTAAACAAATTAACATCAACGTAGTTTCCCACACCTAAAACGCTGAATGTGAATTATGATCAAATGTGTTGTCCTTTGACAGGTGTTGTCACAAGACTAGAAACACTTGTGTATTAGATAGCCAATACACTACCTGTTTATTAACATTTTCTCGCTGAAAATATACGTAAAGTATATATGCCATTCAGAACATTACAAGACCTAAAACAAATTTAACTTACCACAATAATCCTTAGTAGTGTGTTACCTCGGCGATCGGATGAGAATGCTCTCTTCAGGTGAAACCTGTGTATTTCAGGATGTCTATCCCGTGTCTTGACGTCACAAGTCACGGGTTATTGACATATTTTTATGCTATTTTTAGTAACACGATCCCGATTAGAATCGTGAGTCACCAAGATAGTGAATTAAACATTGTCAGTGACAATAATTTAAACAATATTATCTCAAATTATCACTTTGAACCAAAAACAATATTCAATAATTTTATTAATTTTTATTTTGTTTTTCAAACTCAAACCGGAAGTAAACCAAAAATGGGTATTGCCGAACATGGCCACCAAAACAGAGACAGAGGAGACAAAAATTGAGTATAACCGACAAAGAAGTAACAGTGACCCTCGGCCCAATCTGGATTCATTCAAGCCTATTGTGGCGGAGAAGGGTAATTATATTTTTAATGGCTAAACTCCAGTTTGACGTATCTATAAATGTATACATGACAAACCGGCAGCAGTAGATGAACATCTTTTCAATGAAAATTCGCGAGGAGATTGTTTGAGGTCGAAAAATGGTTCCGATCAGCTGATTGGAAATTCTCATATTCAGCGACATGAATGACTTTAATTTCTTGCGTTTAGTCATAAGTTAATTGTTTGTGAAAATGCAAAGCCATGTGTATTCGTGTGTACACTTTAGACCGGTCAAAACTGAAATTATGCTATTTTCTTATGGAAGTCCACTTCCTGATTTTGATTCCCTCCCCTTGGCTTCTGTGTTATCTGTTTACAAGCTAAGTATCAGAATAAAATAATACTAGAATGATTTTTCTTGGTAAAGGGTTACTTAGTAATATCTTTGTGTGTGCTGATGCCACCAAACTAAAAGGTCTCTATGTACCTAAACAGAATATAGTTGTGTTGGCACTAGCACTAGTTTGCTAGTCCTGAACTAGTAGATTTCAGCAAGGATAGTGAAACACCTAACCTAACTGGTCCTTTGGACTTGTGAAAAATATCATTATAAAATATAAGAATATTCCTTTTTAAAATTTATAAAACTGTTTTAAGAAATATTGCATGATAATTGGTCAAAATTTTCCTAAGCTTCACCATATTTTTAAGGCAGTAGTTATTTTAAGTCCCTACAGTCGATAACTTTTGATGTTTCGTGCTGTAGATCTCGTTTTTTATTTATCAGGAAAAGTTGGACTTGTTACAATAATGATGGTCTCATAATCTATTCAACTCCAACAAGTCCTTTGGACTACTAAGCCAAAAAAGCTTGTGTCTAACCCGATAAAGCATGATCATGACATAAACCTCATCTCCATAGTCGAAATATTATGAAAATCTGTTAAACCAAAAATGCGCAATATGCTTAGGGACACACCAAAAAGGAAAGAGTAGATATATCAAAATATATTCTATCAATTATTATGTAAGATATATTGTAAATGTCATTTGAATATAAGATGGCTTTTTTTGGGATGAGTGTGTCGGGGTTTGGGGGATTTGGAAGAGATTTTGGGAAAAAAATAGCACAATTTTCACTTACCAAATTTCATATGGCCAAATTTTGTCAAAAATTTGTTGCCCCAAAAGGCCTGTAGACTTAGGCATACTATGCCATTTTTGTAGGTCATTTTTAATTGTTTATTCTGCAAGAGTTTTTTTTATCTATACATAAACCTAAAATGACCACATTCACAGCCATTGTCATCATCAGCGTCATCATCATCAGCGCATGTGCACCCACCAATTACATATACATTTCTACAGCTTAGTCAGTACTTGTGCAATCATGATATTACAAGGTGCATTATCATCATAGTCATCACCTGTTTATCTGCCAACACACATGTGTACCCACATCATATGTGTAGGTGTTAACCATCAACATGTAAACGCATCAGATAATGTACACTAATATATACTACATTCCAACATGTTTGGTAGCACCTGTGTAATACAGTTACCATCACCATTATCACATTGTACAATGATAGCACACCCATGTAAACCCTTGTTTATATCTACAACCAACATACATTCTATATCTAAACAAAATAGACGTGAGATTATCGAAAATTGCTTCCGAAAAAATCCTCAAGGCATTTAGACACATTTCTCCTGAATTTCATCAGTCTCACGAAAAGAAACAAAATTTTGTCATTTTTAATGAATTTACAATAGCTACATGGGTTAACACTGACCTTGGTCACTGAGAGGTCTTAAGTCACACACCAGCCACTTTAATTGCAGGGGCTGCGGTGGCTAAGTGGTTAAGGCGTCTGACATTCTGCTACCACTAGCCCTCCACCACTGGGTCGCGGGTTTGAGGCTTACGTGGGGCAGTCGCCAGGTACTGGCTGTAGGTTGGTGGTTTTTCTCCGGGAGGTCCAGCTTTCCTCCACCACCAAAAACTGGCACGTCCTTAAATGACCATAGCTGTTAATAGGACGTAAAACTTAAATATACCTAACCAAACTTAAATAACAGGCCAGGCCAATAACAGCATAGGTATGAAAGTTATGAATGGCTGGCCAGCAGCGCATGGCTTGGTGACTTGCTCACCGATGTGTGAACTGTTAAGCAATTTAATCAGTGATCCCTCATCCAGTAGGGGCCAGTTACTAATTTATATGTGATGACAGTTAATATAAACATTTAACAGCATCTAAAAGCTGTTGATTAATTACAATCGAAAACATGGTTTACCGAAATGGCAATGTAAGTCATGAATATAAAATCAAAACCGGACACTGACATTGAATCCAAAATTTATTCGTGTGCCATTGGGATGGGATTGAGTGTTAATGAAAATAGCATAAACACAAAAACCAAAAAAGTTTTTTCACAATTACCGCAATCCCAATTCCAAAATCACAAATAGTGGAAGCGGTAGTTATTGGTTAATTTTTTTATCAACAATCCCAATATTTTGAGATATATAAGCTGGGTAACAAGGACATCCCTTTATAAGGTTTACTTCTATTCATTGTGATGGGGGGGGGGGCATATAGTGTTGATGTCCCTCTAATTCACAAATGAGTCCAGTCCATGAGCAGGGGCATTTATGTCTTACAGACATTTTCTAGTTCATTTTTATGCCCTTGCCATAAAATGGTGGGGTGGGGGGCATATAGTGTTACCCATACCTGTCCGTCCTGTCCCTATGTCCAGGCATTTTCTAGTTTCCTTTGATGGAAGTATTGTGATTTGTTGGCTTTTAAATGTTAATATCCTTATCCAGACCAGATATGTCACGTGTAAACCTCCTAAGAATCCTTTTTCAATATAAGTCCTCAATTTTGGTTCTAACAAAGTAATTTGAGGCTTCAGAATGACACAAATGATTTAATACTATGGTATATGCACTTTAATTTAATTTAATTTTTTCACTTATTCAGAAAAAAATCTCACTATATTTTACCAACTTAAAGAAAAAGTCACTGATCTCGCTATTATGCACCACAAAGTAACGGCATGTATGAACAAAATGTAAATTTGTATTACTGCCATTTATATATATCAAATAACATAGACTGTCTTTTGATACATAAATAAATACCAGGGTAAGTGTTTAGGACATGTAAATGTTAAAAAATTTTATTGAAGCATTAAATTGAACCCAAATATTATTTTAGTAATGAAGCATTTGGAATATATTTGTTCAAGGGAAGTAACTCTGTTGATCTTCAATAGCCAAATTCATATATGTGTGTGTAACTAGGTAAAGTATCGTTTAATATAAATGATGTTACCATGGCAATCCAGTTATTATTAATTAAGCTATGATACCTATTTTGCTAATGTAAGTTCCATTAAACAAAAACACATGTTCTTAAAGTTTTCCATGATATATACCTGAATATTAATTTGGACATACTTTCATTTACGGCTTTTATGATTTTGGATGCCATGAGCAATGTCATGCAATATATATTGAAAATCAATACAGGACGACCTTATTAAGCCCATTGTCAAAGTAAATTTCGATAAAAGTGTGTTCAGGAATGACAGAACTTAAATACACCATCAATATATTCAAAACTTAACTAAGACGAAAGACAGTATTCATGATCAACATCAGATTGTTGTTTGAATGTCACCACTTCATGTTAATGTTGCTAGAGTTGAAGTTGCTGTACCTCCACTCTGCTTTCATTGGTAGATCTTGAAATACCTTGATGTATGTTTCAGGGGGTCAGGGTCAGTGTTACTATTTATAGAAAATCTAATGTCCAAACTGTATCAGCTTTATTTCTATTTTTGAATGGATTTTGGACAAACATCATATATAAATCATGCATGCGAATGCTTTAAATGATCAGGATGTCAAGGTTACTGTTAATTTTTATAGAAAATTTATTTGACATATTCAATTGTTAAAGAGACTTAATTTCTGAACATCTATAAAAATATATATTCTGGATCAAATATGAAAATAAAACTAAAACAAGTTTGTTTCAGGATGCCAAGATCATTTTATGAGATGTAACTTGTTTTTTGTCATGGATGCATCACAACGTCTTATCTTATCTAACGTACCAAAAATTAAAGCATGTGATACTTTTGATTTGCATCATTTATGTTAGCTTGTTGAACCTAAAAACTTCACTGTACTCCTGCTGGTTAGCTTTTCTAAATGACACACGTTCCCATCTGTCTTTATGAGCTGCTATATATACTACCATACATAGATTACCTTGTCCAAATGCTTGATGATCACTGATGATTAATAAAACAATACATGACAGTAAAGAAATGGTATGTGTGCATGCTGTGATCAGGGAAAAAAGGATGATCTATGTAATATCAACTCTTGTGCTTATTAGGTTAAGTACGGTTTTCTGAAACTGGTATGCAAACCGGATGATGCAGGTATCAGATTCTGCATTGTGTTAATCTGAAGTGTGATCAGTCAATTTACATTTGAAAAGAAAATGACTACATTATGCATAGGAATTGTCTTTACTTCAAGATAACCTCTTGAAGCTTAACACCTACAGTTTTTGTTGCAGTTTCCCTGCACTGCAGCCATAATGCAGGTGTGACATGGTTATATCCCATTAGAATCTATTGTATTCAGTGAACCGTGTAGACTGTGTATACCTCAGGAGCACTTTATTGTGTTTTACATAAAAATGTAGGTGTGATCAGGGGCACAATTTTCTTACTTTTTAACTTTAAGAATAAAGTAGTTTCTACTTTAGATAATTTACATTTACACTGAAAATAGTAATTTTGTCACCAACTTAAAATTTGACTGTATACTGAAGCAGGAAAGGGAACATATTATACATGTATACAAGTGAGCTGTATGTATGTATCCGCTTTTGTGAGTAATCCGTCCCTACTCAAACACATCAGGCCTATAGATCGTACATGTCCCTAGATAAGGGTTCAGACAGGTACGCATTTCATCTGACAAAGAACTGCACAGGTAAGAAAAGCATAGGTACAGTACATCATTAGACATTACCTCACCAGTATGACGCTACTGTAAGATGTGTGTTTAGTAACATTTCAGAATGTACATGATTGACAGTTTATTTTTTCTGACTAGTATTTCAAATTTTTCTCAAATTTAGAAATTCAGGGAATTCTGTCGAGTACATACAATGTATGCTTAGCTTGAAATTTATATAAACATAAAAATTAATGGATGGAACTAATCAACTATCAAACTGATTATTTGAATTTTGTAAAAAAAAAAAAAATAATAAGAAAGTAAATGTTAAATTCTAGGGCAGATAGGGTAAATCAGAAACATTTGAATATTTTAAAAGGGGAGAGGGAGGAGGCTACATTACCTATCACAAATAAAACTGTCAGCTGACTCAACACAGGTACATTGTTTCAGTAATATTATCTAGGTCGTTTTTGATAAGATACAGGTATTTTTGTGAGAACAATACATATATTTGTTGATGTTTTGTGATGCTATATATTCACATCCCAGTTGCTGGAAATTGATCCTGAGTCATGAGTCAGCAAACCTGTATAACAGTTGTTACGTCCATTATGTATTTCAGTGGGTGTTTTGGCCAAGTTTAAATTTGAATTCGGGTTGCTTCCTCAAGTAAAACAAGTGCATTATTAGATTATCCTCCGATTTCAATAAAAACAATTGGCTATTGTAAAATCTAGATAAAAAACACTGTGTTGTACAATAAAACCTGTGAATAAGTGATGGAAAGGATGTAAGGAAATATATACAAAACATGATCCACGTGATAAAGATATTAATATGTTTTTAGGCTAGAAAAGGTCAATCTTAGTTCATAATAATTGAAAGCATCTCAATGTTTACAACTCATAGATGTTTACAATGTTTTTTCTTTTGTAAAAGTTTTGTTTACAACTGATTATAGATTTATACATTGCATGCAACATTTGAAACTTTTTTTTCTGTGCAACTTGAAGGGATATATACAATGCCATAGTACCATGATGTCATAACTTGTAGGGATATATACAATGCCATAGTACCATGATGTCAAAACTTGTAGGGATATATAAAATGCCATGGTACACCATGATGTCAAAACTTGTAGGGATATATAAAATGCCATAGTACCATGATGTCAAAACTTGTAGGGATATATAAAATGCCATAGTACCATGATGTCATAACTTGTAGGGATATATACAATGCCAACGTCATATACATGTTTATGTTGTTTCTGACATCACAATGTGTTATATTTATGACTTGAGATTACCGGTATACAGCAAAGCAATGACATACTACCGGGGTATTGTAGGTGTATTTCTAATCACTGCATAACAAGATAGTGATAACTATCTATATTTTATACACAGTAAACCAGACCACACATTGAATATTAAACTGTAGTCACTACATTTGCAATTTTATTCATAATGCTACAATTTGTTGTGATGTTTTCTGTTTTCCATTTCATTGTCGGCTTTTCCCCTGTAGATGGGTAAGTGCTGTACCAATCATAGCGCATGCTTTTGTTTGTTTAGAAAATAATTATTTGTTGTTGTCTAGTTTGTCATGTGTTCCATGTTTAATTTCAAATGAAATGTTCAGCTGGCATAGGAATATTGTATAGGAGTTTAGAATAATTAGAAATTTACTTTTCCTGGATAGTGCTCTGCAGACCTTAATATAACAAAATAACAGTAAAATTTTAGGTTGGATAAAATTTATGATAAACTATAGCATAAGAGACTTAACATTTTTACATACCAATATATGTACCATTCTGAGAATTACAGACTTATTTAAGTATCTTTAAAATTGAAAGTTGAAGTTCTTTTTTGATCTCATTGTCAACTTGAAAGTGGTTGTTTAAATATCGAAGTTAATTAATGATATCGATAGTCATTACAGCCGTATACATGTAGATATGCATGTTTGTTTCAATATATACAGGGATTTTGAATTCTATCCCCTGCATGAAAGGAAAATTGAAAGAATTTCAAAATGAATTCAGATACATATACCCAGTAATGTCATAACTATAAGTAGGACTATATTGTATATCACATGTACTTGCACACATACAAATCATATAACACTGTTAACACAAATACAGTTATTCTATGTCTAATCTTAACAATATATTGTGTACAGTGTAAGTAATTTTAAGTATATACCTGCACAGAAGTCAATACCTGTAAATCTGTCATGTTACCTACTCCAGTATCTGTTAATGTGATCAAGTATTCTGTACTTCTGGTGATTTTGTTTTTATTTGATCTTATAATTATACTGTGGGGAATGGTCTATTGTCCATTTTACAAGTATATTAATATTTTCTATCACTAATTTTAGTTTAAACAATATTTTTTATTCAGTGACCAACAACATTACAAATACAAATATAAATATGGGATTGGAAAACAAGCTTGAAGCTTATATTAATTCCTTTCCCAAATCACTAATTTTGAAGGATGACTCTTCTGATCTGAACATAAGTAAACTGAATATACTGCAACCCTGGGACAAAACTTTGGAATTATTTGTGTCATTATTAATATAGGGAGTGATATATCAACCCAGTGCACAGGCTTGTCTGAAAGTTGGTAACTAATCTCAGTGTAGGGTCAGCAATTATGATTTTAGCAGGTAGGGTAAAACTAAACAGATATTTTCTACTTAGCTTATCATAAGTACACTTTGGGAAGGAACAGCACTTTATTTTTCATTCTTTGTGGTTGTTGACATCTTGTAGCAATTATATATATATATAATGTTTCATACAATAAATAGCAAAGATTTTAACAAAATATTCTAATTTTAATGATATATATATACTTATTACTGAAAATTACAACACAATTCTGGTCCAGTATTTTATTTGTTTATTGATTGAAAATTTCAAATTTAATCTTTTATTGGTCCTAATAACCTCTTCCTCTCTGTTGATTGCAATATATGTAGTAACATATAGCTGTTGAATTTGTTTGTTGAATTCGAAGGGAGACAACTCCTACAGTCTTATGTAAATTTAAAGCTGTTATTTCTGGGATTTTGTTGGTTTGTGTGGTTTCTTTATGTTTGTTAAATGTGTTTTAACAGTTATATTTGCAATTAGTGTGTGTAAAAAGTAACACTATCATTTGATTTGTGTTTATTTATTATATTAGATCAATAATGTTCATTATCTGCTGTAAAATATGATACATGTATATACTGAAAAGGACAACAGGAAATAACCAAGTCTTGTTCATAAACAGAATAATTGACCTATTTGACTGTGTTAAAAAATATGTTTAGCACTTGGTCTGACATGTGCTTTGTCACTTTAATGAGATGCCACATGTATACCAACAATTACATGTGGAAATTGAAGGCAGCAGTAAAATGATGTTACATACACATACTCTGCCAGAGACTGCCATCATTTTTAACACTTCCCTAGTCATTTAACTCATTTCAGGAGCTAATATGCAAAAAATATTGGTAGATATTTAATTAAATAAAATAAGGTGTAACTACAACATATAGGATAACATAAACTTATGGTTTTCCAAAAGTAGTTGCTCATGGGGTTAGTCAACTTAGAAAAAGCCTCATGACATTTGAAATAGATCCTGTTACTGTATTATACAATTGCAATGAGATAATAGGATGTCCCATCCACTTAACCATAGAACTAGTGTCTAGGTTTTATAATACAGGGAAGTTGAGCTGTTAAACTTTTTTTTTTACAATATAGTCGTGCATGCATTTCCTTGTAAGCTTTCAGAAAGACCTTTAAACCTAGTCAGAAATTTAAATTAGAGGGGTGCAAGAAACATACAATTAATGGCTGGCATTTACCAGTAATTTGTATATCCAATTTTAAAAACCCAGTCAGCATTTTAAATTAAAGATCTAGAGGAACAAATAAGTATGTATATGCCATCTCTTATGTTGTATCATATGGTTGGCTACGAAGGTCTTTCATAGATTAAGTTTTTTTTTATTATTGTTTGGAGTATTTAGTTCATTGCTTTTTCTGAAATATGCCAGGAAAAAAATTGCCTGCAAAATGATGTCATTGAGTTGGATTTTAGAAATGTATTGAGGGGAGGGAGCATATACATGAATTGTGGGGAAAAAAGGAAAATTGTACTTTGAAATATGTAGGTAGTAGCTAAGGAAAATTTGATGTCATTAATTCACCAAATATTTTTCATTCTGTATACATTGTTCAAGATCATAACATACTGTTTAAGACCATTAGTGGGAACTTTCATTGTTACAAAAAAGAACATATACAGAAAAGTATTTGAATCAATCCAAATATTTCATTTTGTTAAAATTGCTCAAGAGTGTTTAAGTGGAAAATAAAAATAAACATATACTGAGGTCATTACTGTCCAGGTTAATTTGAGAGAGACAGCTAGCTTTACTGAGTGTGTTATCATTATGACAGAGAGTGGATCACTGCTGCCACCATTCCCGTTGAGGGAGATTAGTGATGGTATATATGTATGTGTGAAGAGGAGGAGGTTAACTACTTACCAGAGTCTACTCGGACAAATAGGATGGCACACAAGTGATTTGTCAGACTGCCTGCAGTAGTGTGGTGGGAGAATTTTCAGCAGGATTAAAATCAATGTCTGTTGAGCTCTGGGTAGAGTGTGTTTCACCACCACAGACATACATATGTCCTCCTCCAGGGGGCTGCTAATGTGCCTCCAGTCTCCTGGATCTGTTCCACACAGGTGTAATACGGTGTGCCCTACTTACATACGGCCCATCACACACACAACATAGATAGCAGTACATAAAGGCATTACCTGTTGGTTTGTGGACACCCTTGATTTAAACTTCAGGTCACATGGTTTGTGGCCGGAGGAGGGAGATATATATATACTGTTCCTTGGTATTTGTGGTGATCTTCAGGTGTGGTGCGAGACAGACATCGTGGATTTAGCCATATATAGGATAAAATATTCAACTACCGTAGTTGTGTGTGTGTGTGAGGAAGCATTGAAGCAATCAAGTGTATCTTATTGTGAGCCACATCACTAAAACAGGGCCTCTATTCACTTGCCTCAGAGTGGCCCTCAAATTCCATGTCTGGATGAGGTAAATTTAACTGCAACCATGAGGCTACGGCGTAGAAAGAAAGGTAATTCTTTGTTTTCCTCATTGTTTTTAGGACTTTTGTCTTCATATCTACTTTTATTTATGAGATAGACACACCAGATTGAGTAAAAGTCAGATTCGTGTGTATACAATATATTGTATGTATATATCAGTGAGGGGCAGCTATCGAAGTGTCGCTGGTATTTAATTCATTCTTTACACAGGTATAGCTGGCTATTAGTGGGGAATACTACACATCACCACTGGACTGGTGTCAGTTACTCCTAGTGAACATATACACTACAAAGCCAACGTTTACTCACAAAATAATGATGGGGCGTAGTTCATTTTTACACTGTGAGAAAATTTGCTTTGAGCTATGCTAATCTGATAATCAGCTGTATATATCTTGAATATTTTATTAATTTGAAGAGTTTGGGGAAAACAGTTGTCAAGGTTGTGTGATACCATGATATTTCCAGCCTTTTATATACTTGTTATAATGTAATTCAAGTATTACACAGATCTTGAGTTTATACCACATAAATGTTTGCAGGCTATAGGTCAGTAAATCCACACCATTTATCAGACACATGCTGCAGTATTGGCCTACGGACTTAACTTATCCTGCTATCTATAATCATTATTGATGTTCAGATCAATTTAATCCTCTTCTGATAATGAAATGTTTCATTTGGCTTTCTGATAATGAAGCAGATATCTTATCAGAGACTGGATTTTCTCATCTTAGTAACATAGAGTTGGGAAATGCAGGTCTGATACAAATGTATGAATAAACTAACACCTTGTTTACTCTATATTAAATGATATGGTTTGACACTTAATCAGTTAATAGTATCAATGTAACAGTGAAGACTTTGGTGAGACTTGCATTCTGCTGGTGTCTAAAAACCAATATAGATATTTAGGTAGGACTACTGAATACCAATAATGATACTTAGATAGGACTAGCTACTCAACACCAGTTATGAAACTTAGGTAGGACGAGTCGACTGAACACTAGTAATGAACTAGGACTTCAGGACTGGGGATACTGAATACTGATTACTACTGGAGTAGGACTACTGAACACCAGGTTTTTTTTAAACAAGTGGCTCACTCAGTTTTCTTTTTAAACAAGTGGCTCACTGTATTAGAAACACATATTTAATCAGTATTGGACTGGCCATTAGTCAAAGTAGTGATTTTATCGTGTATGGGCTTGAGAAAGTCTAATATGTGGTGTTAAAGAGCATTTAGACTTGCTGAAGTCAATATGTGGATTGGATAATCATAGAAAATGATAGCTAGCCTATAAACTTACACATTATTTTCAATACACTATATATATTATATGGGCTACTTTATACCAAATGATGTGCTATAAATCACAGAAACTACATAGATATGGCAAGATATTTATGACAACACAGAGAGGCTACTGCCATTGTTTTACCCTCTCCATCCCCTTTTCTGATGTTTTGACTGTTTCTGCTCCAGTCTAACAGGTGGTTCTCGGGCTAGACCAGACTAACCTGTCTGTATGTATCCCTCTAGTAGCTAGGTACATATAGCTACCACACCCCTCATACCGATCTGGCTTGTAGACTATGATCAAAGCTGAAACCACATGGGAATGTTGTGGTGGTGTGATCCCTGTGTGATAAGC
>JAULCA010317682.1:0-12920 GCA_032360845.1 Crassadoma gigantea
TCGTTACTACAAGTATAGATATCTATGTAGGACTGGTTTTCATTGTCGTTACTACAAGTATAGATATCTATGTAGGACTGGTTTTCATTGTCATTACTACAAGTATAGATATATGTGTAGGACCAGGTTTCATTGTCGTTACTACAAGTATAGATATCTATGTAGGACTGGTTTTCATTGTCATTACTACAAGTATAGATATCTATGTAGAACTGGTTTTCATTGTCATTACTACAAGTATAGATATCTATGTAGGACTGGTTTTCATTGTCGTTACTACAAGTGTAGATATCTTTGTAGAACTGGTTTTCATTGTCGTTACTACAAGTAAAGATATCTATGTAGGACTGGTTTTCATTGTCGTTACTACAAGTGTAGATATCTTTGTAGGACTGGTTTACATTGTCGTTACTACAAATGTAGATATTTATGTAGGACTGGTTTTCATTGTCGTTACTACAAGTATAGATATCTATGTAGAACTGGTTTTCATTGTCGTTACTACAAGTATAGATATCTATGTAGAACTGGTTTTTATTGTCGTTACTACAAGTATAGATATCTACGTAGAACTGGTTTTCATTGTCGTTACTACAAGTATAGATATCTGTGTAGGACTGGTTTTCATTGTCGTTACTACAAGACATAGGACTGGTTTTCATTGTCAGTATTACAAGTGTAGATATCTATATAGGAATGAAGATATCTATGTAGGAATGGTTTTGATAAAATTGTAAAATATACCTCTATTGTCTGTGAATGATTCTGTGCCTGGAACTGATAAATTCGTTAACTATTGTAAACCAAACTCGATAACAGCTATTAGTATAAAATGTCAATGTTATATTGTTCTTTTTGTGTGTTCATCAATACGTTTTTACTTTAAGATAAATCTATACTTCCACAATCAAATGTTGTATCCCTGTAGCGGGTGTATTTATATAGATATGATGATAATGGTGTGCACAGCCACGCGCGTTTACAGGTCACATATTGAATTATCATTATGCATCATCAGAGACGGTATTGATTTTGAATGTCGGTCTTAATTATAACTTAATAATTGATATTAAAATAATTCATAATTCACTGACGCATCCCTGTATGGAGGAAAAGTGATTAAGTTGGCGGCACTAGTATTTCTCGTTCACCTTATCAGATGAACACAGGTTATTGTAGTAGGTTTTTATTCTTATACATCAGTATGTTGTTTTTTTTACATGCCATTTAAAGTCATTAAATCAAAGAAAACCTCGTTAACGTGATAACGAAAAAAATGGCATGAAATTTGAAAGGCATTTAGGCATGTAGGAATCCACATGTCCAAATGTTTAGTTTCTAGAAATCATAACCTCTCTCTCGTTATTATTGGTACAGTACAAAAATATATTCATTAAACGTTCACAATATCAAGTGAAGAGTTATGATCTTCGCAACTTTTCCTCCAGTGGTGCTATCAAACCTATACTGGGAAAATTATTATGAAACAGTTATGTTCTCCGCAGTCTAAAACTACAGTTTTATGGGGGTACATGCCAAAACACTTCCACGACTTTATGTATGACCCCCTGCTTGCAAGCAATAAGTATTTGAAAATTTTTGAAGAACATATATATTTATCCATTGGCTGCCTCGTTATCTCCATAAATCTTTGGAGTTGTAGGTAATTTCATGGAGAGGTTATATCGGAGTCGCTGATCACTTTCGCAGGTGTGGTAACACATAGCATTGGGCCATTGGGTGATTCTGTTTATCTTACTGCCCCACTCTCCGACTAATCTATCCATTTATACCGCATGTGACTAAACAACCACTTTCTGATAACTTTAATAAATATGCGGTCTTATTAGTGACTTATTGATTTCTCTTCACTGTCGGTATGTCACCCTCGGTCTCCAGTCACAAAAATAACGCACCACTTGGAGGCAACGGAGAAACACTCTTTTGACACGAAAAGACGGGATAATTGGGAGCTAGAGTTAGTTAATCCCTTTCACTATAGGAGGCGACTAGCACCCGTTACCAGAGGAAATTTGATGCATTTTTTTCTCTTTTCTTGGTGTTGGAGACCTATAATTAATAGTGAGTTGATCACAGGGAGTGTCTCCAGGTCATTGTTGTGGGTAGATGCTATACCTAGCTAGAAAGTCAGTGCCCCTGTCTGGAACGCTGATAGGGCTAAACAAATTCTTTTTGTGTCAACTTCTAATTTAGAAATTAAAAAAGAGAGAAAATTTCCAGCCACCACTTAAATGGCTGGTACAGATGTATAGTGGGAATGTTAATGATGGTTGTTTTAATGGCCATTAGACTGTGTAGGTCCACAACCAGTAAAAACTCAGTTAGCAAAAGGAAAGACTGGTGTATGGACAGAAATAAATTTTAAATGTTCAACACCACAGCAAATTGTGGTATACACATGTTGTCCTGGCTGATGGTGAGCCTGATCTAATCCAGCCGTTAACACCATGTTGGCAGAGAAGATGTCAGACAGTGAAAACTAAATATTGGTATGAAGTAATGAAATCATTTTAAAGGAATTATCATCGGCCAGGCAATGCTTTGAATGGTTGAGTGTAACAAAGGGCAGTGCTAGCCACAGACGAGTTTAGAGAGAAGTCGGAGGAGGAGGTAGTAAAATACATTAAAAGAGCTGTGGCCAGGCTGTAGTAGCAGCCTCCCATGTTGAAGCAGTTAATGAGTGATTTGTCTGTGGGTCATAATTACCATAGATCTCTAGTGACACAAAGTGGGGCCTCCCTCTCAAATCACTTCATTAAATTCCCATACAGCAGCTGGACTCACTAGCAGTGATTGCAGTGAGGGGCAGCCTTTCTTAATTTGACTTATTCCAATCAAGTTTTACCAAATTATATTTCCATGCTAATCTGTGTGCCGATGGTTAGAGATTGGTTGTTGGCCACCACCACTAGAGGCTAAGCCAGTCGGCCTCCGTAGCATGGTCAGAGAGGGCTGTGGAGACAGCATCTCACCATAATGCTTAATTCTCTTTTTTTTCTTTAACAAAACAAACGTTCTAGCTTTATGTACGACTGATAACCATCTGTAACACTCCTCGCTTTATACATCCGCTTATATCTATATACATTCACTACAACAACGGATATATTTCACTGATCAATGTTTCGCTGGTCAAAAGACAGAAGTGTTTTGTGTTATGGATGGCGAAATTAAGGATGTAGCCCTACCACTGGAGAATAATTAACAAAGGGAGACGAGTGCTGGAGAACACTGCCTGTTGGATGGACCTCCCCCTGTCTGTTAGGCCACAGCAACAGAACTGGGCAGTTGTATACAGTCTAGTGAGTGAGCACCGACCCTTTCAGGGTTTCTCCACAGGGCCGCTACTAGGGAGAAAGTTAAGATTATCGGTCCATCAAATTATATCTGGAGGTGCTAATCTGTTCAGCTTGAAAGTGGGTCAGTAAAAACAGTAAATGGATGTACTGAGGACAAGTGGCTATCCCACTGGCTGTGTGTATGGACTGAGCTCATTTCCCTCTCTATGGTAAGAAGTCATATACATATTTATTTTGTTCTCTCCTTACTTTTTATAGGTGTTTTTTTCACTGTTTTTTTTTTTTGCTATAAATAACAGTTATGATTGTATAGTTTCTGTTTGGTTGCTTTCGTTGAACTTTTTTATTTTCTAGTTTGACTTGTCACTTGGGTAGAGATAGTTGTTGGCCAGGGTATTATGGGTGTAGAGGTTGATGGTCATTTGACCCCAGTCCTTGGGAATTTACCGAGGGATTAGGAGATGATCTGATTTTATCTCCAGACTTCCAAACAGACATTCATCCATTGTTTGTAGGTATTTTATGTCGAGCTAACTGAACACATCATTAAGAGCCTTAAGTTTGACCTAAGGGCACATTTTAGACCACAAGTATTGTTTCCTTTCTATAATACTGCTGTGGGTTTTTTTAAGTAACAATTTAATCTGTTTCCTTGTGATGAGAATGTCTGCCATATATCTTGTTTAATAACAATCTCCACAATTCTTTTTGTCTGAATTTTTCTGTCTGTTAGCATTAAGATAATAAAGGCCCGAGCCCCTAATGAATTAAGTTAAGAGTGAGAGACTGGTAAACTGAGGGAAGGGGACACAAATTCCATCCTGAGCTTAATTAATAAGTCTGCAAGCATAACCATCGGACGGAGCACCAAGCCTTTTCAGCTGTCACACAAGTTTTGAAAGCCTTGATTGAGCAAATTTCCCATCAGGCTCTGGTCTGACATGGCCTTTTTGCATCACTGGGGTGACCAAACGTGGATCAATACGCACTGCCCCTTACACATTCAAGTTGATTAAAAATGGAGAGGGGGTACCCTGTAAATGGTTTATAATACTATCCATGCCACTGACAGATCGGAGGGGGGACCGTCCACAGGGACCTCTTTCTTTTACACCAGTTTTTTCTTACACTTTGGTGGGTGTAGTATTGTTTGTTAGGGACTAAACTTGGTATAAATAATAAATAGCTCTAATCATGTTGCTTGTGAATCAGTAAATGGGTGTAATCAACGTTATATAAATCAACACCTTATTTTCTTCTGTTTATGTAATTCTCATGAATAATTGACAAATTGAAAATGTTTTTTTTTTTTTAAGTGCTTTTTTAGAATATACGTTTATTAATAAGACATTATTTGGGCTATTTTCAATTTAATATCATTTCTTTCTTTAAACTCAGTTAAGAACAAGTTATGGATCTAATTTCAGATGATCAAAAGAAGATTTTTTACAAATCTCTTCGTAAAATTCACAGATTATGATTTGATAGTTTCAAGCTTTGACATTTAAACTTTTCAGCGCAATTTTAAAAGCCTGATATAATGGGTTTTATAAAACTTCGGAAGGCAAATTAAATCCGAATTATTTATTCGCCAAAATTTAATTTGCAGTTATAGAAATTCCAATATGATCCTGAAATACTAAAAAGTATGTTTAATGGTTGGACGTCACATTGACAGTCTGAGGCTTTCGGTTTCTTTATCAAATTTTGACCCCAGGAGGCCAGTAAATTCTAAAACATTTTTGTGGATGAAACAACCTTCCCATTACAATTACTTTAATCCTGTTAGATTGCCTAATTTCGTATTCAGATATATTTCACTTTTTATCCCAGATGCAAATTCCAATTTATATCCTATTTAGACGATTTAACATCGGACAATGCCCTACCTGAATGGCTGGGAAACCCTGCGGACGTTTTGAAAGAAGGGGATGAATCTTTTGATACTTTGAATCTGTAAATGGTTTTCTAGCCAAATCCAACTGTGAACTGTTTAAGGGAAATGGATCTTTTTTAATTATCGGCTACAAGGAAACATACACAGGTAGCTTGTTCTCAGGTATAGCTACATTAAGAGGCTGGACCATGTGTTCCAGACAAACTGTTACCATATAACACTGTCAACGAACACCTTCCTCAATGACAAATTTATCGATTATTCAAATGTTTCTTTTTTTTGTATAAATACTTGAAATTATTAATTCAGAGAACTTTCTAAAATATTCACAAAGTGCTACCTTTAATCGTTTTATCATAAGTAATAGAATTTATTAGTTTTCTTTTGTGAACGGCGATAAATGACACATCTGTTGTTTGCTGGATTTTTATATCAAGCTCAGCAGCAAAATCACGGATAAAACATGGCTTATAGCAATTAATATGTGACTCAAAACAAAAAAAATCTGGCCAATCAATAACAAATAGATTAAGTTTAGCATATGAGAGAGGCCCTGCACCAACTAAGGCAATTATTAAGTGTAGCTCACACACGCCGGCTGGCTTTTGTTTGTCTAGAATTTATACCTGGCATTAATTGAAGGTAAGAAAGATTAACAATAGCTTCATTTATAATCAGGGTAGGTGGAAATTAGACTGTACTAATCTTTTGTGTAATCATTGATAACGAACAAGACCCAACTCGCTCATATGGTAATGAGTTAATTAAGGTGTATTGAGGTGGGTTATGGATAGCATGCAAACATCAAAGGCCTCCATGTACTTAGTCACATTTATATTCGTGTGGAAAACAAAAAACCTACAAGGTAACAGATATCTAGCAGTTTACCTGGTGAGGGTGCTTTCGTCCCTGTATTCCACACCTGTGTGACAGAGGCTGGCACATGGAGGAGGGGAGATAACCCAGGATTAACCCATACACTCATTTCTTTAACTGACATTTTTTCTATATTTAATGCACTGGTTTTGGTTATTTTTAGTGTTGTTTAATATTTGAAGAATGATGAATGAATAGGAGACTTCAGACGTAAACTGATGGAATTGCCGCAATCAGTCATGGGACACTAACTTTCTGTGCTGATAAAACCATAATTTACTCAGTCATATGAAATATCACAAAAAAGAATTATTGAGATACGGTAAGTGCCTTTAAATTTAGATAGCCCTCATTGTCACATAAAAAAAAATGTTTTGGATTTGAAAGTGACATTTGGATGGTTTTTATATCAATATTTTTACAACCTGGATTGTAATAAGTGATAATTATCCCCTAGTTACGTTAGTTCTCCTGATTCGGTAGTTATTTAAACGACCATTTCGCTGCTTCTCCAGAGTATTTACCGTGTAATGAATTCACCTGATCATCAACACTGCACCTGTGGGACAAGTCCTCACTTTTTAACAATTAACAATTTTTAAACTTAGGTCATGCAGAGATTTTATTTAATGTTAAGACTAACCTAATAGATCCCAAACAATCTTGACTTTTCATCAAAATGTGTTTTTATGCTAGGGAAGTCGGGGGCCTTATCGGGATGGCATCTATATGATGGGTTACAGGAGCTAACAAAGAATTAAAAAATAATCGCTAAAAGCATTCCACAACATATGACATTAGAGGTGATGTGTTTTAAACACAATGCTGTGTCTTACAAGGAGGAAATTCATCTCATCGCAGACCAGATTGCTTTCATTTTTGTGGTTCATATTTCTATACTTCTCATTTAAATCAGAAATTGTGTAAGATATTTGAATGAAAAGATGCTTTTTTCTTCTTTTTTTTTTTACTTTATTGTCAAATTAATCAAAAAGTCATTTCAAATTTGTCTTCAAACAATTAAAAACTACCTTGAGAAACCTTTTTATTTAAAATTATTAATAGTTTCTCATAATTTGTATTATAAACCAGATTGTTTAATTTCTTATAAATGTGCTATTTCATTTAACAGTATTTGTATAAATCATTCACATTAACAAAGAAATGTTAGCAATACTATACCTGGGTAATAAAATATAAAACTCGTCAAATGAAACATAATTTTAAAAAATGAATCACATTGAAAAAATTAAAGGAAAATTTCTCTTCTCTGATATGAAAGGCTACTGAATAAAAAAATTACTTGAAAAGATATCACTTTCAATGGGAAAGATAAGAAAGGGTAAAATAAGGTAAAGATAGAGGCTACAAGCACCTGTTGGCCTCCATAAAACCATAAATTTGGTGGTTGGTGGTGTACCCCTGCCAGAGACATGGCCGACCCCGACGCTATCTCAACACCACCGACTCATGCCCACATAGTTTTGTGGGCTGTTTTAACACCTCCATTCCATATCAACTTTTTTTGGTACATTTATGAGACTTGGGCTGTATGAGAAACGTGAAATACTTGTCTTATCTAAATATGTTTTACAACAGATATACAATACATATTTTTGGCATTATCCTTAACTTTTAACATAATGTATACAAGGATCCGGGAACTTTGTATCAGAATCATTAAAATCGTATTATCTCCAGTTGACTTAAATCTATTTAGGGGTAGTGACCATTGGCTGATTGGCTCTGGTTCTGCTGGGTTAATAAAACATTCGCAGAATTTGATTAAAATGGTTCATTTGTATATATATATTACAAACGTGTATCGGGTACAAACCAACAGTTGTGTAAAATCTTCTAACAATTTTTAATAGAATTTTGTGAAAAAGAATTTAATGAACCTGAATCAGCTTTTCTTCACCAGATTTAGCTTTGTTAAGAATTTTAACTTTGATGGAATAAACTCTTCAGAATAGATCCTGTGGAATATATATATTTAGTTCATTGCAAATAGTTAAACCTAATAAGAGGTGGTCATCACAACTGGTAAAAGTTAATGCCTAGGTCATAAACATATATTTAAAAATATTACGTTGTTAAAAACATGTATATTCTGTGACATGCCGTTAATATTTGAATATCATTTTTAAAAAGATCAAGATATCTACAAAATCAGAACATAAACAAGGTCACATTCAGTACCTTAATCTAGCTGTTTTAATCTCTGTTAATCTATTTTATACTTGATATCAGAAAAACAAATTTAGAAATAATTAAAAGTGTAACATAACCCAGTTGTAAAATTAAAAAAAAAAAAAAATGCTTAGGTACATAAAAAGTATTTTATTTCTTACAGGTATTTAATTAGATGTGAAAGAAGCTATAGTACATTGGCAGGAAGTGGCCTCATAGGGAGATATCAGATATCGTAGACATTGTTTGGTCACATAATCGGGATAGTGTAGGTACACATTGTTTTATGTGCAAAGGAAAGCTGGAGATTATGTAAGATTTAACATGTACAGGTATTTTCTGTCAATAGCTGGTCTGTCACTATGAACCCCAGGTGAGAGAGCTTTATCAATGCTTCCTCCGTTTTAGATGTTACTGAAATACAATTTTCCCCTGTGGCTTTAAAGCTATTCTGACAGCTGCCATTGTTGTCCAAGAATGGACTAAACAATTATTTCTCCATTATCTTTGTCTTGTTCTCCAAAAGTGATCCCCCATGCCATTTAATGGTCCTGATTATATCATTAGCAGACACCCATGGCCTATCTCTCGGTCACATCTCTATTCAATTAGCCGGTGACAGTAATTTTTCCCTTTTTTAAGAAATTCATTATTGTAGATGTAAAGTAAGGAAGTGACAGGCTGCCTCTGAACTTGGTAGTCGCCCCTGTATTGTTTTCTATGAAAGGACAGATTCAGTGTGATGAAGTTGTGGTGACAGATACGCTAAGCAGTGCCTGAATGTCTTTTGGAAATTCTATACAGTTTGACAAAGATAAGACCAAGATCTTTTAATAGTATGAGCCAGCTAAGTTTTTTAATTTTTCTAATCACCCCAGCATAATGGTGCAGAGAAATGCATATAATTATATAAATTTAAATTATTTCGGCGATAAAACTTTCATACTCTTCGTAATAGAGTTCCCATTTTTTCTCTGGATGTAAATGAATATGTATATATAACTGCCCAGTGTGCCAAATGGTTCCTGTCTCTCACACATTGGTGGGGAATAATTATAATTAAACCAAAATCTGTGTATATGAGGATTGCAGAAATGATTAGCACAGATAAACTTAATTAAGAGTAATTGGAGGTCTTCAAAGCAGACCGTCCCAATTGAAGTAGTAGATTTGTTGATAAAGTTTAGAATTCATAACAAAGTCTGAAAAATATCTTCTATGTGAAGGAGTTTTATGTTTCGTGTGAAAATTTTTAGGGGTCCAGCTATCAGACAGGGTTGTGATTAAGTTCGGGGAGTAACCTATACTAACAGAGCCGAGCTATAAAAGTCAGCAGTAATTAAATCCTGGACCCTCTACCAACATGTACAATTAACACATGGGAAGATTGCACAAGGCCGAGAAGGGAATCGGGAAGGAATGCTGCAAGTATGAAGCTGATGAGGGGTCAAAAAGTCAGACAACCTCCTGGATAACTGGACGCTAATCATCTTTAATTTCATCAGCCAAGAAAAAATAAACAGGGAGTGACAAGACTTCAGCTTCCATTTGTTTCAAGAGATTAAAAATTCACCGGATGCCTAGAGGTCCCTCGCTACCCAAATCTTGCACAAAGAGTAGGATTAATTGGCAACCAGCAATATTTAATAAGTTCTGCACTTCCTACTTAATTAATTCCAACGGCCCAACATCCATTCCCCTTTCTTTCTCCCGGTTTTTATGCCTGGTCACAATCATAGTTATACAGTATGGCCACTTTCCATTGCTCACAATCAATAGAAGAGATATATTTTATGAGTGCGGGCTTTGAAGTCGCTGTATAAGACTGGTAATTACAATTACAACTTATCTTCTCAACCATGATCGACTAGCATCGAGAAACTGAAATAAAGCACGACATCTCAACTATGAAACTGAAGCCGTCAAAAAACGATAAAATTCTCCTCTTAAAAACCAGGGAGCTCTTTAATAAAGTGTCCATTTTCAAAGTGTTTTGTGATCATTAAGCTTATGAATAGAAAAGAAAGATTTTAAATTAGAACATCCTGCCCTGTTGTAATGATGGATAACGATGGCTAGTCTCTGGTTAAACCTGTACAGCGCTGTAAATCACAGCCTAGCTTCCATATGCCCGTGAATAATTAAAACCACTAAACAAGGACCTTTTGGATCAAAACCTCGTTAAAAACATCAAATGAAAACACTTGTCCTCATTAAGGCCAAAATTTTATTTAGCGTGTTTACAAAAGAGGGGGTAAGGATGAATTATCGGAGTGTGCTTCTTTGGCCCCTCCATAACTCACAAGCCAATCCGTCTTACTCTCACAAGGTGATCCAAAAGAGTTTTCAAATTTCAGAGCTAATTTATTCGTAAAGTATTCTAGCAGAACTAATTATTGCTTGAATGTCAGAGTCAAGAAAAATATTGTTATCTGAAAAGGAGAAATGACATATTATCACTGTCTACCAGCAGTCATGCTTTGATTAACCCCCCTAATGAGTTCTACAGCCTCCCATCCGTCTCAACACGAAATTTGTCATCAAAACTATGGGAAAATTTTGGCGGAAAAGTTCGTGCAGCAGTAATAATGGCGGCCAATCTAGAGATAATTCGGAGTCGGACAGGATTTCTCTTGGTTGTTAAAGATTGCAGGGGAAAACAAAGTAGGGAAAATCGTTTTGTTTTGTTTCAGTTTAGGTAAAAAAGTTTTCTATTAATGAATGGTGTTAAAAATATTGAGTTGCAGACAAGTTTAAACATTTCAGGCTTGTAAAAACTGTGTACTAGTGTAGTTTTACTGAATTAGAAACAGAATGTGAAACTTTTTTCACCAACATAATTTTAAACATCAACTATTATTTTGTTATAATACTGTGCTGTGAGTTTATATGTATGACTAACAGAAAAAGAATAATGAATTATATTTTTTTATTAAGTCCTTATAGAATAGTCTGAAGAAGTAAACTTGAGATATTACACTTATATCTAAAATGTTTAAAATCCAGTGCTGTTATCCTGTAATGAAAAGTAAAAAAAAAATCTAATTATAGGAAATTCACAATAAAAATTATTTCAATCCAATAAAAGTAAAAGCTAGAAGTGTTTCATAAATTCTTTGTTTACAATATGTGTTCAGTTTTTCTTGAAATAGATTATTGAACTTATTCTAATTGATTTCTCCATTTAGTGTAAGCATTTTCATTTTTTTTTTTTATATATATATATATTTTTCTTTTAATTGGAATTTCTATTGAGTTGTTTTGATTGTGTGATGATTATCAAATACATATTCATTGTAAATAAAAAATATCTATTTTAGTTATAAATCAGCATGCATGTCGTCCATCAAAATTAATTTAATGAAATTAAGTGAATAAATTTCAAATTAAGTTCTATTTATAAGAATTTGATCAGTTCTTTTTTATTTCTTATTTGTAATTAATAAAATTACAGGTTGTTCACCTTAAATGTAGGTGAAGTGAAACGAGTGTCATTTCTGTTCAGGACTGTAAAATATGTATGATCAAGACTCCTGCTTTAGGACGATGGGGAAAATTGTTCACTCTGAAGATGATGTTAGAATTTCATTCATTTTGAGGAGTGAGAATTTTGTTTAATGTGTGGATAATGCAGGAACATAGTTCATATTGAGGAAAGTATAGTATTTTTTTTTTTGTGCACAATGAGGATAGTGTAAAAACTTTGTACTCTTTGAGGATATAATGAGGCCACTGTTATATGTGTCTGAGAAGTGCCAGTAAAACCAGTACTCATGAATTTGTTTTCCAATAGTAGACAATGATAATAAACAGTTAATGAAGTTGAACTTTGTGAAAATAGTTAACATCATAAATTATGAGTCTTTCGTGAACACTAGTTCATAAACCAAAATTGTTTATGAACGATTCATGAACTAACTATTCGTAAATAATTTTAATTTTTCATAAATAACACTTTCTAATTTATGAACTGTTAATGAACCATTTATGAGCATTTATGAGTTCATGAACTATGTTTTGTAGGGGCTTGTGTGAGGTTTTGGGTGCATAATTGAGCTGCACATGAAAGAACAATTTTGTGCATGTTCACGTATCAAATACTAATTGTATATCCTCCATGTGTGCACTAGTAGTTTTACCAGCAATAGGTAGCAATCAGGATTTGATCTTCTGGGTACAACACAAGTATGAATTGCATAGATATTATTTTTTACTGAAGAAATGTATCAAGTCCTGGTGGTTTGCAGTTGACTGTAAAAAAAACAAAAGTGAAAATCTGCAGGTGTGCTTTAGAATTGTTCATTAGTGAAGTCATACCTGAGATCAGACAAAGACGTGTGTTGTAATCAGCATCTATCTTAATCAGGTGGGATAACGCCACTGATGTCGAGTCAATGACACAGGGGCATTCCTATAGTTCTCACTCAGGTATCTCATACTATCTATTTACAGGTGAGATACTACCTGTATTTACAGGTGAGATACTGTCTGTATTTACAGGTGAGATAATACCTGTATACAGGTGAGATACTGTCTGTATTTACAGGTGAGATACTGTGTATTTACAGGTGAGATACTGTCTGTATTTACAGGTGAGATACTGTCTGTATTTACAGGTGAGATACTGTCTGTAT
>JAULCA010317682.1:13020-25557 GCA_032360845.1 Crassadoma gigantea
ACTGTCTGTATTTACAGGTGAGATACTGTCTGTATTTACAGGTGAGATACTACCTGTATTTACAGGTGAGATACTGTGTATTTACAGGTGAAATACTATCTGTATATACAGGTGAGAATATCCAGAGACATTAAACCCCTACTCCAAATGGTGACTGGTATATCTGGTAGCTAGCGTTAGTTTGTATATATATTGTATTGGCATGTCCTACAGCACTTTTGTCTTCCTCCTCCTTACATCGTGTACAGGGACATACCTGGGTGTATCAGTACAGGTGTGAGTTATATTATTTTGTCCCTCCCTCAGCCAGCTGATGGTTATTCCCATATACCTGTATAGGTACAAGTGCCCCCTCTTTTACCTGCACTTTCTTGCAGTGCCAGTACAGGTATGTGTGCCTGATGAGCTATGTATGCAGATGAGGGCCTATCAAGGCCAGGTGAGAAGAGTGACAGGTAGCCCGGGGTCAATGATGTGATCACCATCAGTATTGTGTGGTATGTCCAGTAGGTCAGACCTGTACAGGTAGGACCAGGTAACAACAGCACATGGACATCTAAACATGTGTTCTCTCTGCCATCTCTCCTCACTTACTGGACTTATCTCCGGACAGTAATCACGGCACATTCCGCCATTCTTGGAGGCTATTTGTGAACCATGACAGCGGAAGGATGTGAGTACCGTGTAAATAGATACAGCTAACTTGTGTTTTATGTATGGTGGCCGTCAATGGGCAGTGTGTCAGCCTCTCAGAGCGAAGAGTATGTCAGGGTCGGGCTATAGTAGCAGACACTGTAACCAAGGTGTGGGTCTGACCCTAAAAGTGCTACAATGTCTCGCAGACAAACAACTAAGACGCTTGTCAATGGTCATTTTCATTGGTAATCTTAAGAGATTCAGGTCACCATTTGATCAATAGCGATTCTCTGTAGAGTTGATATGTTCTTAACTTCTGTTATAGGTATAAAGTATGTGTTTGTCAATATAGTAACACTTGTCATTGTTAGGGATTCTCTGTAGAGTTTATATGTTCGTAACTTCTGTTATAGGTATAAAGTGTTTGTCAATATATAGCTACAATTGACATTGTGTTTACCATAGCTTATTTCAGTATAGTAATTACGCGTGGTATGGTATATTTTTCCTTAGCTTGTTTCAGTATAATAATTACGCGTGGTATGGTATATTTTTCCTTAGCTTGTTTCAGTTAAGTATTAACGTGTGGTAGGTATACCATTTCAGACTCTTTTTATGTGCAATATGTTTTATAAGAAATATTAACATTTCTGCTCAGAAAACATTGACCTTGACAGCAATCATAATCATTACTGAGGATATTTTAATCGTTAAGACAAAATATGACGTCCCTGATTTTCTGACTAGCAAGCTATGTCGGTAACACCTGTGTGTGATATACCTGGACTCGTACATTATATATATTAGTTACTATCTTGAGATGTCGAGAAGGTCCCAGGTTCAAATCTCGATCAAACTTGTTTCATTTTTACCAGCCTATTTCATACTTATGTTGATCATGGTAAAAATACCAATAATCTCCCAATACAGTTACACATAAATCTCACTGTAATCAACTGTTCATTTCTCGCAAAAGGGAGGGGGGGGGGGGGAATATTTTTAAAAATCCAATGTTATGTCAACGTAGTTAAATGACAATCAACAGTGTAAGTCGTTAAAAACAAATTATTTTTACTGCAAATTGGAAAAAAATGCATTATGATTTAATCAGAATTAATTAACAATAACATTTTAACTGTCATTTTAATGTGAATTTGTTTTAAAATTATCTACGTCTGTATTTTTGTCATAACAGTGATTTTCTACGATAGATGGCGCCTGTTATTATAAATTACACTTAAGGACACTCAAAAGGTCATTATGTGGTCATCTATTAATTATGGCAGGGAATGCTACATTTATGTACTGGAGTGTGTGTCCTCTACTGTTTTAGAGGTCATCTAATGTCCAGTTCAGACTATCCAGCTCGTTTTACATTTGGTTTCATCGAATACAGAATAAACAACCATAAAATACTATTAAAACTAAAAAAAAACTTCTACAATAATGTGAAGTTATCTTCTTTGTAAGTAAAAATTGCAATTAATTATATTAAAGTTATAAGGAATTTCTAAGACTTTTTCCCCAAAACATGACAAATACTTGTTTTTTCTATGATAGAGAAAAGTTTGGATACTTATGTCTTGGAGAATTACAGAGATGTATAGGGGAAAAGGATAAAAATGTGTAACTTTTCGGTTGACCAGTCAGTTGTCCAGCCAGACCGAGCTAAAGGTGGTGACTACTAGCTTGACCACTCACATTATTCTGGACACTGGATGGTCATTATATGGTCACCTATTAATTGTGTCCTGGTATCTTACACTTGACCGGTCCCAGGCTAACTATAGCTGACCTTTATTGACCAAATGAATTCACATAAAAGATGGCCGAGAGATTTCCTTTGTCCCAGATAAATTAAGTCCCGGGCTCATGTGAAATAAGTTTGTATTATGTTTAGGGGTGTTTAGTTGACCGGTGGAGTTAGTGACAGTGTTCTCAGGTACAAATTAATCAAACACCCAGCCTACCTGTACCGATCAGGATGTATGTAAATCTCCCTAGCATGTACAACTCGCAGTAATGCTCAACAAAGTCAATACTTTCAATTAGAAGCTCATGAAAATTGCATCTGTTGCATGGTGTAATTATTGAATTTAATGTAACATTTTCTAACATCAGAGCTCTCACATTTATCTAAAAATATTAATGTTTCATGACATAGTTTTTATTATTTTTGCAACATCATTATTGAATATTCCTGTAATTATGCCTGAACACGACCCCGTGTTACCTGTATAATTAGTAACACTTTGTTTAGAGTATTGTTCCGTCACTGCTGTCCCGTAATAGAGGCCGCGGATCTCTACTTGTCAGGTGTACATTATGTATATGTGTATAAATCACTGACTTTGCATTCATTTTCATCTCTAGTGTATGTATTGATTGCCTGATTACGGTGAAATCATTTTACACCTCACCAATCGGAACATGTAAAGACTAAAAGACTGTTTTAATTTACAATTACCATGTCAGAACAGGTACAGTGCTGTTTTTACATCTCTTAAAGACGCCATCGACACGGTCTGTGTTACATTTCAGTCAGAGATTTAAATTAGTTTCTTTCTCTTTACAGATGAAAACTATGACAGAATAGAGGAAAAGAAATGAAGAGTAATGCAGCATTATGGACTTTGAGCCCCTAAGTCCTTCCCCTGGGACCCAGCCCAGCCCCGATATGGCACTCACTCTTACCTCGGCCCCTAACTCCTACGGGGGCAAGCTTTCCCCCATCGGCAAGTACCACATAGAACAAGGATCAGAGTCCGGCATACTCTTTAATTCCAAGAGCCTGGGTGAACCAGACACTGCTAATTTAAGTTTAAAGTTCAAGTTACCAGTTCCAGGAAATAATGAAACGACCAATGGATCTGGATCAGCAGAGTCTGGTATGGAGTCTTCAGACTCGATATCCAGTGCCTCCCCCACAGGGAAGGAAGAAGAGGAAATGAACGAGGAGGAAGAGGAAGAAAATTCAGTGAAGGATGATGAGCCTGTTGACTGTGCTAACTGTGACAATGGATACCCTTCCTTACAGTCGTACATGGAACACAAGTGTGCGGGGGCCGATCAGTCGCCGTTCAGGAGTAGAACCTCGCGAGAAAGAACAAATCTCTCTTCAAGTAATAATGTAGACGATGACTTCAGTGATGGAGAGAGTTTTGATGGCAAAATTGTGTATAATTCTGATGGATCTGCTTATATAATTGAGGGTGGAGACTCGGATCTGAGTGATCTCGATTCCATTATAGACTTGCCACATCAGGAAGGTATTATCATTGACAGGAAAGGTAGTGACATTCACTCACAAGTCTCTGCTTTCCCTTATGTTGCTAACGCTTTCTTCGTTCCTAGAAATCCAGCTTCAGTGTTGAACAGTATTTATAGTGCTCCCTCGTCCCATCCCTACCCCCACCAGGCCCCCATGATGTTCAGTTACCGTGTGTACGACGTCCGTTCAGGGAAAACAAAGACAGACAAGGCTGATAGTGATAGGGATAGCAGTGTGACTGCTGATAGGTTATCTACCTCAGACGCAAGTAAGGGTTGGACATCGGTCCCAACAAAACCTATTCTCATGTGTTTTATATGTAAACTGTCCTTTGGTTACGCAAAGTCTTTCACAGCGCACGCTGAAACTGAGCATTCAATGACACTTAACAGCGAAGAGGTGACAATCATGTCTCAGAAAAATTCATCCGCCATTATACAATGTGTTGGCAAGGAGAAAGAACCCCTCATGTCATTTTTGGAGCCCAAACCTGGGAAATCACTTCCGTCTAACGAAGCCCCTTCTCCCCCCACAGCCAAACCTTCTTCACAAGAGTTGTTCTCACCCACAAACATGTTGTGTTCCAGCTACCCCAGTAGCCTGAAAGATACGACCTCTGTCAGTTTTGTGTACTCAAAGCCAAAGCTTTCTGACAACCTTATATCTAACTCAAGTCCACTGATGATGCAGTTGAAATCTGAGAAATTACACGATCCTAGTACTCAGGGATTATCTGACTCCAAGAGGTCGGAGGTCGCAGGGGGCAGTGCCAAGTCAGGGGTAAACCATGGTGCTATGCTGGACTGTGCTAGTAGTGTTCATAGTCAGGGGACGAACTATACCAACTCTGTATGTAACCTCAGTGAAACCTCAGGAATCACAGAACATAGTGGGGGGTCCGAATTTGACCTTGAAACATCTTCAGTGAAGGACGTCTCGCCTCAGCGCGAGGAGAACATTTACCCGAGTCCTAGCAACCACAGACAAAGTCTAGACATGTCGTCTTCTAGTGCTTCCTATACTGTGCCATCTCTTACCATGTCATTGCCCATGGCAACCAGCCACCCGTCATCATCTGTGTTTCTAGGGGTGTGCGAGGATCACCCACAGGGGCGTGCCCAGGGCGTCGAATGCCCCAAGTGTGACATGATTCTGAGCTCTTCTCAATCGCTTGGCGGTCATATGACCATGATGCATTCTCGTAATTCGTGCAAGACACTTAAGTGTCCAAAATGTAACTGGCATTACAAGTATCAGGAGACGCTTGAGATCCACATGAAAGAAAAGCATCCAGACAATGACCAGCAATGTATCTACTGTATGACAAACCAGTCACATCCTCGCCTGGCCCGTGGGGAGAGCTACTCTTGTGGCTACAAACCATATCGCTGTGAGGTATGTAACTACAGCACAACTACCAAGGGAAATCTCAGCATACACATGCAGTCGGACAAACACCTCAACAACGTACAGGAGCTGGCAAACGGGGGTGAGGTCAAAATGCCACCCCAGCAGCCCATTCAAACTGAGACTGCAGTACAACAGATGAAGAAGAACAAACCCAAACCAACGTGGAAATGTGACGTCTGTAATTACGAAACAAATGTGGCACGGAATCTTCGGATACACATGACTAGCGAGAAGCACACGCACAACATGATGGTCCTTCAGCAAAACATGAAACATATGCAACGTGACATGCAGATCCAACAACTGAACCAGTTGATGCTCTTGCAGAATGATCCCTCATTCCTTGCCGGCATGTCATCTCCTATGACCTCCCAAGGGAACATTCCCTTTGGCTATGACCAGAGCATGATGATGGCCAACATGCAGGGACCTTATGGAGAAATCCCAATGGACCTGCGAAAAGAAAACGGGGGCATGGGCGTAGCTTTTGACCCTCAGACCCCAGATGCTGCAAGAATGTATTCCTGCTGTGTTTGTAACTCCTACGCTACTGACTCCCTCGAATCTCTGCACCAGCATTTACAGCTCGACCGCACCAAACAGCGTGAGCAGGAAAACATCAGCGTGTCCCAGGGTACCTACATGTGTAGTCTGTGTACCTATAAGACCAATCTGAAGGCCAACTTCCAGCTCCACTGCAAGACGGACAAACATTTACAGCGACTTCAGCTCGTCAACCACATCAAGGAGGGCGGGGCCAGTAATGAGTGGCGACTCAAGTACCTCAATGTCAGTAACCCGGTACAGGTCCGCTGTAACTCCTGTGACTACTATACCAACAGTATCCACAAGTTGCAGATCCACACAGGTAATCCACGCCATGAGAGCAATGCCCAGCTCTTTGTCCACCTCCAGATGTGCGAGTCAAAACTCAACGCCAAGTCCAAGTACTACTACTGCAGTCTGTGTAAATTCTCCACCCGCGCCAAACTCAACCTCATCCAGCATGTCCGATCTCTCCGCCACCTGCGCAGTGAGGGCATCAAACAGATGCAGATGAAGGAGGACGGTCAGGTGGACATCGACCCTGGTGAAATCTACATGGTCAAAGAGTATGATGAGGCCAAGGACAAAATCCTGTTTGATGATGAAGGTATGTGTTTAATATCCCAATATTTGTTCATGTATAGATGTTCAAAGCTTTTGTCTTGTTCAGATATCTTTGTTTTATTTTCATGAAAAATATTTCTGATGTCCAGTAGAAAGTCATTTGTGTAATGGTACAAAGTGACCAGAGCATCAAAGTTTTGACATTTGTAAGGCCCACAATTCATATCCAAGAAAAGTTTACTTAAATTGAAAAACCAATATCCTTTTTGTTCAATATCTGATTTGCATAGCCTTGAACACCTGTACTTACAAATATACAGATTGTAAATACTGCTAGATCTTTGCTCGTTATTATTTTTACCCTAAACTGTTTGAAGTTTGATATCATTTATAGGTGGAATACTCCTAGAAGAATGATTAATTATAATGTAGAATATTCTTTGAACATTGATTATCACTGTAAAGAATTAAATATTTATCAGATATAGATCTATGTAGTAGATTGATCCTAGAATTATGAATCTAAAAAATAGTGGAATATTCCTTAATTGTGGAACTATTAATTGGTAGAGTATTGTTAAATTGTAGAACTATTAATTGGCAGAGTATTGTTAAATTGTAGAACTATTAAATGGTAGAGTATTGTTAAATTGTAGAACTATTAAATGGTAGAGTATTGTTAAATTGTGGAACTATTAAATGGTAGAGTATTGTTAAATTGTAGAACTATTAAATGGTAAAGTATTGTTAAATTGTGGAACTATTAAATGGTCAAATTTTCTAAGAGTTATCTATCTATTAAAAAGTCAAATATTCTTAGAGTTATGGAACTATTATAAGACGGAATATTACTAGAATTTAATTCTATTATAAGGTAGAATATTCGTAGAATTATGGATATATTAAGAAAACAAAATGAAGAATATTACTAGAATTTCTAGAATGTAGATTTATTAGTTGGTAGAATATTCCTAGAGTTATGGAACTATTATAAGGAAGAATATTACTAGAATTATGGATCTATTAAGAAAAAAATATTGTAGAATATTAATGTAGATCAATTGTATGGAAGATATTTCAAAAATGTGGATTTATTATCAGGTAGAATATTCCTAGATCGGAAGCATGCTGGGGTTCTAATGTGGGAAGAAACAGAAGAATTACCTGTAAATTCTGCATGCTTATACTTACACATATCTGTTACCTGTATTTACAAGTATCAATTGACTGTATTTACAAGTATCAGTTAACTGTATTATTTTGTAAAATTGCCTGTAATTACAAGTACCTGTTACCCGTATTTATACCTAGTTGTACAGATTAAACTAATATTTGTTACATGTTCAACAAAAACCTTTCATGAATGACAGCTTTCAAAAACAGCATCAGTTTGAAAAAGATATGTTCAGATTAGAAATGTTCGCCATCTTACAAAAAAAACTGGATGTGAACATGATGTTGTCTCGATTTGTCAAATAAAAAACACGGTATACGGTACTGTGTACAACTGGCTGTAGATACTGTTGTTATGGGGAAACATGTGATGTTTGTAAAGATAACCATATACACTGGAACTTCAGCCACGGTCATCAACTTACTTATCTTAAAATTTAAACGTTTACGGAGTGATTTAACTTGTTGTATAAAAATTTAAACGTTTTTAAAAAATATCTGTTTTGGTGACGTTTCATCAGTTCCACTGTATAGAAAAATATATGAAAGTAGTTTCCGAAAATGAATTTATTAGAGAGACTAAGGTATGTAGGTGATGATATTCATGTGATAAATTACGGTAAGTAAAACTGAAAAGCCAGAAATAATTAACACTATAATGGAGTATTTAAATGTGTGTACTGTTGTCACTTCAGTATTACCATAGGGCTTTATAGCTTAATGGGCACATCACTAATCAATGAAGTAAAAACAATATATATTGAAGTTTGCTGTAAGCCTGCATTCTACCATAAATAATCATGTCTGTCGCTATAACAACCATCGAGAAAATAAAAATATTACGGACAGAGAAGACTAATTATTTCCAAAACCAACTCTTCTTCTGATTTAGCAAATGCCCCCAAAAATCCATTAAGTTTTTTGCAGTGGACAGTGCAATATTTCCTTTGTTGGGGAACAGTATGATGGGAATGCATGTCACGGAAGGAAAATGTAGCCGGCACGCATTACATATGTGCTTAGTTTCACATACATTTTTTTGTCTAATTACAGTTTGTATATACCCCATCTGGTTTTGTTGTTTACAGCTCAACATAAACAAAACACAATTACCTAAAGCTTTTCATTTCAAAACGGATCATACACGTTTCTATTCATTGTTTGGAAGTCTTATTGTAAAGGTTTGTCTCACAAGAGTGATTACGTAAAATCATTTGAAAACGAGCTCTTATTTTATAAGACGTTTCTCTAAAGGTTCGTCTTAATAAGTTAATTCTATTTCAGCCTTTGTTGGCTATTCATTAAACTCTGTAATGGCATGACACATATAATAGCCGGCTTATTAATGAGATTCTTATTGGTTTTTAATTCACGTAGAAAATTTGCAATAAAACCTAATAATATATGGTTCGACCGTTGGCCTAGTTCTGACTACTGGTAAAAGGTTGTTTGTTTTGTGTCGCACAATACTTTATTTTAAGGGATCAAATAAGTTATTTAGGGGTAAAAGAAATGTTTGATTTTAATCAGCATGGGATATTTATTTGGGCCTACGTTTTGTTTGAACATTGTAATGATGCTAGTTCCTGTCCTGTCACAAGAGGACTCATTAGTAAATGGTCAGAGCTTTTGAACCATTCTTCAGCATTATAATGTAAGTAAATATGCCCCTAGAATTGTAAAGACAAAGAATGGCTTTATACTTGCCAGCTAGAACAATACCCTCAAGGTATACCAAGGCTGGACTATTTAAGATCGCTATACAAATATGAAAGACTAAGATGTTTTAAGGAACAAAAGTCGGTTGATTGGCAAACACGGTAAACAAAAGCGAGAATAAATTTTTGTTGGCGTTCCTAGCTGCCTGAATAGGTCTGTGCTATTTACATTAGGTCTCAGTCCCATTGTTTGGCTGGCTCTAACAAATTTCTTAAATCAATTTGAAATCTCAAGTAGCCTCATTATTAAAAGGAGTTTTATCGTGCTCAGGAGTGGAAAGGATATCCCCTTCATAAAGAAAGAGAAAACTCCGGTTGTCATAGGTAACCATTATAACGTAGCTTTGTTTAAATGTTTTCCCCTCTGTGAAAAGGGAGGGGAGAAGTTTCTACTTTTTATCTATTCATATTCTAATATTTGGCTTTCCTTGTTGATAGCGCATTTATGAGTTTGATTGTAATGAATGGGATAGACCACATGACTCATAGGCTATTCTACAGGCCGGGTTTTGCATGCTTTTATAGACAAATGTATATACATAACAAAGATGAAGCAAATTACATATGAACGAGTTGTTTCACACCGAGAGAACTAGAGCGGGTTAAGTTTTAAGGAGGTGTTGAGGAGATCAGATCGAGAGTGGGGAGAAAGCAAATGGCGATTGGTTTGATTATTAGTGTTACGTACATACAGTGAGAGGCTTCTAATCTTATGTATGACCTCCCGGCTACCACAGCATTCAGCAATTGTGTAGTGTTATAAGGCAATGAATGACTGGCTACTATTGGCGGTGGGTTGTTGTGTGGTACATATGTCTGATTGTCATTACCACCGATAAAGAAAAATTAAAATAAGGAAAGTTGGGATGTGTTGGTGTCGGTAATGAGTGGAGAAAGTCGTGGCGACCAGTGGGCTGAGGAACAGGATGACAGGGACGCTAGCTTCTGCCTCACTCACGGGTAAGGTTATCTCAATCACTTTAACTCTTTATTGTAGGTTTTTTAATGGCAGATATTGAGTTTAGGCTAAACGGACTTCCTTCATGTTCAATGATTCGGTTGGCTGGTGATATATCTACCATAACAGTCTATCAGTATATATACAAAGGTAACACACATATATATATATGTAAACAGTACATAAAAGACAGAGTACTTTTGTTTTACTGCTCCTGTTTTATACAGGCACCTACCATTTTCTGCCGGCTGTTGCTGGTTGTCGGGGAAGCCGGTAGTTTAATATCAGATATAAGCGATATATAGATGTTGGATTGCAGTTGTAGACGGTATGTGTGTGTATGCTGACTGTGTCCACATACACACACACTGATAGCTAAAAAAGATGTGGCACAGTGGCTAGGTCTACGCTGCCGTACTAGAATCACTAGTACTAGCTTCATCTTGATGCTGTGGCACCCACACAAGTCACAACGATGATTTCCCTGTCTCGCCTCTAGCCACTGTGTGCCCTCGAAAAAAGCGACAGCAGACAGATAGGCAGACGCACATGGAAGTGTCTCTCCTGCAAACGATGAGGGTGACGGCTGACTTGTCAATCATTACCTGTTGTTGTCACCCCCTTGATTTATTTGGCCGTCTGCTTCTTCTTCCATATTTGTTTTTCACTGTTTCAATATCCTGCTGAGTAGGCAAAAATAATTTTTGAAATGTATTTTTTTATATGTATCCAAGCCATATACATTTATATGAAAATGTGACCTTTGAGCTGTTATGGCGGTCATGCAGACACAAAGAATGAGCGGATACCTCACGACCTGCTCCCATCGTCACTGTTTTATCAGCCATATTGATCTGCTGATCAGTGAACGCTTTTGCCTAGCACTACGGGCATGTATGTGATGCATTAATAAACCCATACATAGGAATTTAGATGGAAATTATAAACACATACATATATTGTCTGCGGCCTGTCTCAGGCTTTTCTGGGTTCCTACTGGTTTTAATGAAAGAAAAAGAATTGATAAAAATTCAATATGACATTTTCATTTTATTTTATCCATTCCAAAGCAGACGTAGCGAATTGAATGGCTGAAACTTAGATGCTACAATATGGAAGGGATATTTTTAAATTATGTTTACTTACAAGAATGTAACATTTGTTTGATTTGATAACAATTTCTGGAAACGGAAGAAATAGGAATCAATCCATACATGTGACATGGAAAGAATTTCTAGGAGAGCGGGCCGATACTACAACAATAATTATCATAACAATTAATGATTAGTGTAGTTGTTTGTTTCACATCTTGAAATTACATTGTACTTTTTGTGCCTTAAAGAAAATAGAGTTAGAATTATGGGTAATCATTTTCATTCCTAATGTTATTGAATTATTGATACAGAAATAAAACGTCAACACCCTGAGTTTGACACCACCAGTTGTAATTAAACGATCCAAATTAGAACCCACTCGGAGGCCAATTAACCACAAATTCACAAAATGTACTTGCCGGTGCAGACCACTAAATTCCACTTTGATTGCATTTTAATGAGAAGCCTGGACAGATGATAATTTCCAGGAGCCATAAATTACATCTAATTCTAGTGGTAATTAATTCCAGATCCTAAATTCTTGTTACCATGGTGATTGGTCATCTGGTATTCCGTTGTTACTATATATAGCTTCCTTTCTACTTTCCTGTCTTCAAAAGGACACTTTGACTTTAAATGACCTTCAGTTTCTATAGTGCAAATTTTCAGGAAAGAATTTTTCTTTTTCATTATTTCTTTTTTTTTTGTCTTGGAGGGGTCGTTACTTAATTGGAAATGTCCTCCTGTTGTTTATTCTTCCGGCAGTCTTCCTGTTTTTGGCAGTAGTATAAACTTACATCAGGTGTATTATAATGTCACATTGTACATCAAATTTCCCTCAGAAAAGTAAAATCATGTCTTTGATACATGTCATGTCTTAAGTATTTATGTATCCCACAATTCATTAATTAATGAATTATGGAATACACCTGTATGTATCTTATAAGAATTTATTGAGATCCTATATAAAACAGTTATATTCTTTATCCTGTATTAGGTAACACCCAAATCTTCGTGGCATTTGTCATGTGTACCGATTGTTAAGATTCTAAATATGTCACCACTCTGTGGGTCAGTTTTATATTTTTGATAAGGACCAATAACGAACTACCTTATTCTGTATATCTAATTACTAGGCCATGATCATGTTAACTCAAAGTTTGAGAA
>JAULCA010318016.1:0-10037 GCA_032360845.1 Crassadoma gigantea
GAATGCACTGTGAGGTCTCTCATTGTAATTTCGGACGATGTCTTGTAAAACGTCTAAGTATTGATAGGCTCTGTTCTGCGTCAAATATCGGTACATTAATGTTTTCAATGTCCTCATCACCCGTTCGGCATAATTTGCATGCCTGACGTTATGTGTGACATAATGTTCCACCCATTCTTTATATATATATTGCTACACCCATCAATTTTTCCTTTCACTTCCCGGATCCGATCTGACTGCTTTAGGTTTTCTGCCCTAGTTAAAATCCTTTTGAATCCATCAATAATTGTATTGTGAAGCTTGTTTTTTAGAGAAACTACCCATAAATAACGTGAAAACACGTCAATGGCGACAAATAAATATCGTGTTCCGTCGTTATCTTTTCCAAGTTTGGATACATCGGCAAGATCTACGTCCAATAAAGTATCGATACCTTGAGATATCACTTTTCTTGTCTTAAACTTATAACGCAGTGGACGTTGTAAATCGCCGAATAGTGTGAAGGCCTACCTTGTACTTTCCTTCTTTTCTTAAAAAATTGCAGACTTCCTCTTGGCCAGCATCGCTTACAGGACTGTTTAAGTCAAACTAAATGTCTTTTAAGTAATCCTTCTAACAAATGACAGAAATAAATAGCTTAGTATTTGGATGCGTTGTATACAGCGGTCAAAAAAAATTCAGTGAATATGCATGCTTACTGCATTGTCCTCAAATTCTCACGTTAACTGGAGTCATGCTGCAACATGTTATGGTCCCATCCACTACCTGGATGTTTTAAGACTGTGGGGAGGGAAATGTCATCATCTGAAGGAAATTGTGGAGTCTATTAACATCGACTTGAAAAACCGATATTGTTCTGAAAATAACTGGTCCCTTATTCCTCACTAAGATACCTATATTGGCGAACCGGTTGTTCTTAAAAAAGGGGCGCGATACTCAGGTAAGTTGAAAAAACCCGTCATCGGTCTAAAATAGCTGGTCCCTCATCCCTCACTATGAAACCTCTCGTCAGTGAGGATCCCTATATAAACCTACGTGAGGGACGGGGTGGCGTAGAACTCTCATTTCCTATTCATCAAATATTTCATCTTTCCAGTGTATGTTCAAACAATGAAAATGACCAAGTTTTGACAAGTAACGTTATGCTTTTTCGATGGTGCTTAGCTCTAATTTTAAAAGGAATGTTCTAGAACTTTGCATTATCTACAAGTCCTATCTTCACTCAGTGTAAAAGATGTGGATTAATTATGTTGCAGCTGTAGGTTATTTCCCTTTAGCTCAGTGGTAGAGCATTAGGCTGGAGAGCCATGGGTCAGGGGGTTCGATGGTTTTGCTATTTCGAACGAAAGTGAGTCTTACATATCATAGGTACACATTCTTGGCTGCTATGTTTACTTAATCAACATAATCTTAAGTTGTGGATCTGCTATCAATATTTGGATTGGGCCATTTTCTCATTGGTGTTATGCCCTTTTATTTTAAAACATTGTTAACACTACTCCTTTCAGAATACTGCATCAGTATGAATGATAGTTGCTGCACAGAAATCTGCCAATGTTTGGATTTTAATATAGTGTATAATTCTATTATAATTAGATATAAGGCTGCCACTCTGACACGTCTTAGCAGTTCAGGACTAGAAATTAATTTTCAAAACCATTAGTCAATCAGGCTAGTAATTTCCAATTGTACTAATAGTCCACATGTAAATTCCACTTACACAATATTATTTACATAGTAAGTTATACCCAAATTGATTATTCAATCATGCTTACAGTTTTTAGAATCACTAATCCAGCTTGAAATTTCACTAGTCTCAGACTATCGGACTACCCTAGAATCTCCTGAATACCAAACCCCTCTATCATTTTTCATAATCACATTGTTTTTTTTCAGGTATTAGGATTTTTCCTGTCTGCATCCAATTAGTCTGGAGATCTCTATAACTGGTAACGAAGACCTGGACCTGTATAAGCACAATAGACAAGATAACACTCTTATATGGAAAGATGAAGAAAACAAAGTTCGAAAAACCTCTCCTCGATCTTTTATTAGCGAAACGTGCATTCCTGCGAAATATTAGCTGAACATTTCCTTAGGGCAACCATGAGTAACTTATTGGGGATAATGCTAATAATGTATCAAACATGAAATACCTGTTTCATTTGGCACTTGCACTTGCAGTGTTTTTTTGGCGGAAGGACAAGTGAGCTTATGTCATGGTGCGGCGTCCGTCGTCTGTCAGCTTTTTCTTTATTCAACTTCTTATGAAGAACAAACTGGACAAAAGTCATGATAACAACTTCATTGGTAAAAGCCTAACAAAATTTGAGAAAATGAAAATGACCTTGACCTACTTTCAAGCTCACGGGGGTCCAATATGTCAAACACTTCAAACCTCTTCTGAAGAAGAATTAAAAGGTATTAGAACCTTCATAGTTGGCTGGCAGCTCCCTGGGATAGAGCCCAACCAAGTTTGAGAATGAAAATGACCTTGACTTTCTTTCAAGGTCACAGAGGTCAAATGTGTCAAACGCTTCGGGATAAAGCCTAACTTAGTTTGAGAATGAAAATTGCCTTTACCTTCCTTCAAGGTCACAGCTGCCAAGTATGTCAAACTCCTTAAACGAGTTCTTCTGAAGAACTAATTTTAGTTGGCTGGAAGCTTCCTTGGACAGAGACGGAAAAAGTTTGAGTATGAAAAATGACCTTGTCCGAAGTTAAAGGTCACAGCTGTCAAATATGTCAAACTCTTCAAACGACTTCTTATGAAGAAATAAATGGTATAGAATGATCATATTTGGCTGTTAGCTTCCATGGAAAGAATACGGTAAAGTTTGACCTTGTCCAACTTTCATGGTCACTGCGGTCGTCAAATATGTCAAGAACATCAAACAGTTTTCTTCTCATTAATTTAAATGCATAGAATCGTAAGATTTGGCAGGTGGCTTCTTGGGATAGAGCTCACAAAAGCCTGCAAAGGAAAATGATTTGTTCTGAAGTACCAATAGGAGTGGATTCATAACACTTGGCTGGTAGCTTCTTGGAATAAAGTCAACAAAGTTTGAGAAAGTGAAATGGCATTAATCTACTTACAGGGTCACGGGGAAAATATGTAAACATTTCAAACAACCTCTTAAGAAGAACCAGAAATCTAAGAATCATGTATTAATATTTGATTGGTAGTTTCAACTGATGGAGCCGACAAAGTGTGCGAGTGTAGTACAATATGATATTTAATGAGAATATTTTGCTATGACTGCCTAAATATTCAGATGTGCGATTGGCACCTTGTTACAAGAGTTGTGAACAATCAATTTCATAATCCAACCTTAACTCCATTATAAAATAGACTGAGTCTTGAAAACAGGATACCTGAATGCTTATGAGGGCGAGTCTAAGACCTCAAAGATCTTAGTTTAATAGGGTCTGGGACTTAAGAGAGGTAACAAGCAAGGGAGGCTACAAACTAATGGCTGTCAAATACTGTTTTGGGACTGTAAACTTCAACATGAAGGACTGAACAAGATTATAAATTGTGTTGTTAAAGATTAAATTGATGTGACCATAAAAACAATTGTGACAAACAAAAACAAATAAATGACTCAAAGTAGTTTCAGATGTTGATCTCATGACTTATCATTAGACATTTTTGGATTAATTACTGTAGGTCATTGTGGTATAATCTCAAATAGTGTTTATTATAACATCACAAATACTGCTTATTGAAACGTGTCCCTGTTTCACCTGACAATCACAAATAAGAAGACTTATTCTGTCACGAATAAGTCAAGTTAAAGGGACAGAACTTGTTAGGTAGAAATGTACGTTGTAGTTGTACTCGCTGCAAGACATTATTTTTACTCCGGAGCGTTATTTAGTACCAACCATGTGCTGGTGTGAGCATGCGCAAGGTACAACTTCCTTCATCGTCGCGGCTACATTAAAGTTGACAAGAAAATTGAAAAGTGGCAGTGAGTATTATTGGTATGGTATAGAGTTATCGTTTTCAAATTTAATATATACAAGCGGAAAAAAGAAACGCAAGTTCATTTTCGATAATTATTATTTTACATGAATCATTGATGATTAGTTCATTGTTTGGGTTTCTCGATTATTTCATCATTACTGAATATATTTTGATGATTTTTGTTGCCCTAACACAGACGGCGTTTGCGTGAATAGCGTTAAAACAAGGGTACCCTACGCCGTTTCCTGATCCAAATCGGTAGCGTGTGTGCCCACCTCTGGCCTCAGTCACTACTCTTACTCTCTTTAACATTGACCCCATCAAGGTGTTTATTGTCCTTTGAGGGATATTATTCCACTCCTGAATAAGGGCCTACGTGAGTTTAGCGACGTAATATGGGACGTTGACGCACTTCCTAACCCTCCTGTCCAGCTCGTCACACAAATGCTCGATTAGGGACAAATCTGGACTGTATGGTGGCCAATCCAGAACTTGGACGTTGTTTTGAGCCAGAAAGTCACGACAAACCCTAGCAACATGGGGTCTCGTGTTATCTTGCTGCAACGTAAGGTTACGTTGATGGATAAGAGGAAGGACGTGTGGTCCAAACCTGATCCCGATATCTTACTGCTGTAAGATTGCCATGGATAACCACGAGAGTTGTTTTCACGCCTTGAGATATCCCTGCCCATACAATAACAGACTCTCCTCCGAATCTGTCGCTTTCCGTTACGCAAGCGACAGAATATCGCTCACCACGACGTCGATAGACACGTTGTCGTCCACTGACCTCGTCTTGCATGTGCAAGCAGCCACTGCATTCGACCGTCTCCGTCGCCGTCTGAAATCGGTTACGGAGGTGCGATAGACGTATGCCTCTATCTTGATGTCGCGACGTAACGCGCGGGCGTCCGCTCCTGGGACGGTCACCCAATCTCCCTGTGGCTCTGGGACGCCCAGCGAAACGGGATATTGTTGTCTCATGGACACAATATTGCTGGGCTACATGACGTTGCGAATGCCCCTGCATTATCAGAGCAGTGGCCCTACCCCTATCGACTTCACTCAATCACGGCATTTCGCTCTACAATCGCTTCGAAAAGAAATGTTGTGTAGCTGATCTGTACTGTTCCAAAGTTCGATTTGTAACGATTTACAAGCACATAAGGTGAGGGAATACCCCGGTTGCACGCTTTCTTGAAAAAGCTGCTGAAAGCATGCAGCGTCGAGTGGGGTCACAGTCGACTGAATTTCAACTGAAGAACATGTTCACAGTGCACGGAGGTAGCTCAGTGTCAAATTTGATTAAATTTCGTCCACGTGTCTAAAAGTTATATAACAAAAACCGAACTTGCGTTTCTTTTTACCGCTAGTATTTGTTGAACCTTTTAATACCGTACTGGCTATTCAGCGTTCACTGATGTCCGATGCAATGAATTTAGAAGAGATTACACAGACTACCGAGGAACCATGAGGTACTTATGATTTTGAAATCCCTCTAACAGTAGTGGGGTGTCTAGTAGTTAAGGTGAAATATTTACCAAACTTGAATTACAAAGCAGCGAAAAGAGAATATATTGAATTGGGGGCTTTACTGGACCCAGAATCAAATGTAGCAGTTCGACAAAATGTTGTCATATAGTGGATGGGGTTTTACAGATGAAGTCCACCCAAAGTAAACATGAAATCACTACCGTTGAGGAATGAGTTAGTGCTTTTCTCATCTTTGCTAGCATTTATTTGTGAAAATGCCCTGAAAGGTATAAGGAATTTTTTCAATGCCTTGTCGCGATTCCAGTTTCAGAAGTTTCATCAATTGGCACCTCAAGTGGAGCCTTACCCCTGCAAAGATCCAAAGAAGTTCTGGATAACTTTCAATCTGAGTTCAACATCTTAATTGATTCGTCAATTTCTAAAAAATACTAGGTCCACATATGATAATGCTTGGAATGTATTTGAACAGTTTAGAAAAAACAGTGAAGTATCCTCAGTTGTGGCCTCCACCTTGGCACCATATTATAAATTGTGTGCTTCATTTGTCCGGTATCAACACAGCCTAGAGTTAGTGAACTGGCTGTCTCTAGGTTCAATGGATCTAAAGTTGTTCAAGTTAATGACATTGAGTTGTTTGACACTCACATGCAATTAACCCTGAAATATTCAAAAACCAATCAGATGGGTAAATCAGTTACGTTAACAATACCAAAGGCAGCTAAAGCCTGCATATTTCCTGTACAGTTTCAGCAAGGTTTTTAGATGTCCGTCCACGGATAATGGGTCTCGCTTTTAGTCACCTGGACCACTCGCTCCTCTCTCCTTACCAGTTTAGCACTGTTCTAAAGAAGGCATTAGAATTTGTGAGGTTTCACTCTAATATCTTTAAAATGCATTCCTTCAGATTAGAAGGGGCTACTCGCGCAGCAATGGTCGGATGAAGTGAACAGGAAAAACAGGATATGGGTAGGTGGAAATCTTTGTCTTAAATTCGTCCCACATATCTTACCCTTGCAAGTTTGGAATAAAACTTGCATGGTGGTTCACACAAGGTTTAAAGTTTTCCAGGAAAAAGGTGCAGTTGTTCATAATTGGTTCTTCTATCATATCACCTATATTGGCGGGGCCAGGGTGGAATGTCTTTGGGTAACTTGGTGTATCATGTGGAGGAATTGCAGAAGTTATACCAAATGTTTTACCAGTACATTGTGGAGGTAAGGATATAAGTCAGGGTGGTTCTGTGTTTAAACTATGTGAACTTGCCAAAAGGAGTTTGAACTTCATAAACGAGCTGTTGCCCAAGTCTTTGTTAATTTGTTCCCAGATGTTACCACGTTTTAATTGGAGAAGTGAATTTGACTCTTCTGTAATAATAGAGCAAGGGTCAGGGTTAATCGGGCAGCGGCCCATACAATGTTAAGGGTGCTTGGAGGTTACTACATAACTTATCCAGACATAGCTCTGGAAACCACAGAGATGTTTTTAAGTGACGGAGTACACCTGAGTGGTTTGGGCAACAGCATCTTCTTGAATTACATACAGGGTGCAATCGAGTTGTTTACGAAAACGGGTCAAGGTGTGTACCAATGATGTTTTCTGCTTTTATAGGGCTTAGTTAGGCACGGCTTGGTTTGTCGTGGATCTCTCCCTCACTTCTATGGTGGCGAACCTTCTGGCATAACATCTGTAATGTGCTTGCCCCCAGATTCATATGGCAGAACCACGACAAATGTGTATGGTGGACACTCATTGAAAGTGCTTATGTGAAAAGTCTAGCAAGTATTGCAAATAAGCTAACACGTCAATTGGACATTATTTATACTGATTGATAGTGCTTTATTGACATTGTGTGCACTATTGATCGTGCTTAATTGATATTGATTGCACACATTGATAGCGCTTTATTGACATCGTGTGTACTCTTGAGAGTGCTTTATTGATAAGTTAAATGATAGCTGTTACAATTTTGTAGATGTCAAAATTCACGCTTGTGAACAGAATTCATTGATTAAATTTAATTCGCATCTTTGAGGTGCATTTTCTAGAAATTTATCAAATACATGTATCTTTGATTATGCTTAATTAGCACTTCAGTAGTCACCGAGGCCACTCAGAAAAGCATGTATAAAGAAATATGTTCACACATTTTGGTTCTTTATATTTTCTCAAAATATCATAAGGTCCCAAATCATAAAACTTGATGTAACGATGGAAACCAGCAGTGGAATTTTGTCTGCTTCCATTATGAATGAAACTTGGCACACTGAGTTTTGTGTCGACAGCCTTCTCTGAAATGTATTAATGCAGCATGCTCTAAAGCTATTGGTTTAATTGACATGATTCATTTATTTAAACACACTATTCCTTATGATTTAACTTAACAAAGTTTTTAAAAATCAATATTAATTTTTTGCCTACGTTAAATTTTGAATTCCCTTGTGTTGCTTCATCGCAAAGCCCATGGACCCTATCTGAACAAATCTGAATCTGCATCATTAGGACATGCCAATCATTGATCCCATGAAACTCACAATGTTAAAGGAGATTATTTTCAAATTACATTATAGGCAGGGATGAAAGTCGACTACTAATCATATTTTGAAACCCTCGGACTTCAATTGAATGAATTTGAATCCAACACTAGGCAATCAGAGATGCAAAATAAAGAAGCTCCTGTTCTAAAGCCTTGTAAGGAGACTTTTAAAGCTCTATATGCAGTGTCTTTGACCGAAGGGCTTTTGAATGGCCTTTTAAAAACATGAGGACCAAGGAACCTGAAGATATTCATCTTGTGTACATTTATATTTAAATCGACTTGTGACCTTATTTTAGCTAAAAGTTGACCTCACGACACTGAGATTTTTTCCTTTTAATTGATCATTGTCTAATTACCTACAATTTCCTAATGTACATATTTTGAAGAAAAATTGGATATTCTAAAACCAAGCGTATTTATCTATTACAGAAAAAGCCCCATTAAATAGAGAGATTTTGCCCAAACTACAGTGCTTCATGTTGCATACTTTTTTCTTTTTCTTTTGCATTTAACTGGTACAAACGTTACAGGAATAACCATGTAACATGGAGGTATTACACTTATTTCTACTGTAGTATTATCAGGTATATGCATACATGTATAGAACATGAGTATATCATCCGTAACTACAATGAATCTTTATGCTGAGTGAAGGGACTCAAAAATTGAGTAGATAATAGCGTGGTGTAATGCTGGGAGGCCAGGACTGAGGATTTGGTGGCGGGGTTCATGTTTAAAAAATATGAGATCAGCTATTATTCATGTGGCATCTATGATTTCCAAGGGGAACCAGGTGATATTTACTGAAATTTGATTATTAAGAAGTTTTTTAACTATTTATTTAACACACTCGGTCCCTGTGACATTGAAAGACATTTATTTGAACAAACGTTCAAGCCATTCATACCGGTATGCTAATGGTCAAATAGCATGAATAAGTAATAAATCTACATGCGAGTCGTGGGTCCTGTACCAATAAAATGTCTATGTGACCAATACAATTTTGAAAATACTGAAATTAAACATAATGGGACCTATGTCTTTCAACCATACATTGGGAAAAAATGAAAGGAAACTGGAAAACAAGGAGAAAACTCAGGAATCAAGGAATCGAACCCCAGCCGCCGTCGGTGAAAGCAATTGTGTTATCCACTGCGCCAAATGATCACCCAAGGACTATTGGATATTCAAAGTTAAACGATATTTCATTTAAAAAGGGTATACCAAGGTCTCTCCATCTGTAACAGGTAATAGAATAGTGTGCTTCAATCGGGGATTGAATCCTCGATCTCCCAGTAATTCTTAGTCACTCTACCATTGAGTTAAAGGGAAATGCCATACAGCAGAAGCTTGTAAGGCAACCTAACTAATCCACATCTTTTACACTATTCCCCTCTTTTTTTCAAACACCAACCAAGGTTCTCTGGCTCCCCGCCAAGGGTTCTCCTACCTTGAACGGGGAGGGTCAACGGCACTTATTTGTAATATGAAAGAGAATAGTGTGCTTCCATCGGGGATCGAATCCTTGATCTCCAGGTTTCTATTCGAACGCTCTACCACTGAGCTAAAGGGTAATTCCCTACTGATGACGTTTGAAGGGTAACCTAATTAATCCACATATTTTGCACATTCATCACAAATATCCGTCTCCTGATCTTTACTAGACAATTAGTATATAATTCAATATCCATTATTGCAATATCATCATCATCATCATCATCATCATCGATTCATCATTTTGAAATTTTGAATTTTGAAAATACTGAAATTAAACATGATGGGACCTATGTCTTTCAACCATACATTGGGAAAAAATGAAAGGAAACTGGAAAACAAGGAGAAAACTCAGGAATCAAGGAATCGAACCCCAGCCGCCGTCGGTGAAAGCAATTGTGTTATCCACTGCGCCAAATGATCACCCAAGGACTATTGGATATTCAAAGTGAAACGATCTTTCATTCAAAAAGGGTATACCAAGGTCTCTCCATCTGTATCCATTATTGCAATATCATCATCATCATCATCATCATCATCATC
>JAULCA010318238.1:0-12657 GCA_032360845.1 Crassadoma gigantea
CACTAAAGGAAAAGCTTACCTCTATGACACGCTGAAGGCTTTTTTCTCCAGAAGACATCTGCAGCTTCATGAAGTCTTTGCATCTTTTAGAAACGTCAACGCTAGCAGATGGCTGCATTAAAACAAGGGTATATTTAATAAATACTGTGATACCATAATGTTAATGAATTCAAGGCAAGGGCAAAACTTGGGATGATATTCGTTTAATTTTATGTACGTTGTAGTTATTTATAAAATGTTTAATTGTGTATGATCTAAAATTTGTTCCAATTGCTTCTAGATATTTTATAGAAACTCGTGTCATAAAATCATAGATACTGATCTCAAAAGAATTCAAATCCACGAACATAACAAACAACAGAAAACTCAAAATTAGCCGATTATCATCTGCCAATAAATCAAAATATTTTTCCAGCAATCAGTTTAAATTTACCTGCCAATGAAATAAATCAATCAAATTATTTAATACCAATATCATGGATATAGAGACATCAAACAAAAACAACAAAGAAAAGAAATACTGACAGGAGTATTTACGTAGGTTTATATATTAGATAGGGTCATATTGTGATACAGCGTTCAATATTTTATCATCAATGTAAAATTAATAAATATATCATAAAACATAAGAGGGAAACATCATCGTCAGTTTGTTAGTGAGAGTTATAAACAGATTTGCATACATACTTACTGTTGATTTAACAACAATGTCAATCAATTCGTCAAGATCCTTTTTAGCTTTCTTCTTACAATTTTCAAATGTGACCTACAATACAATACACAGTGAAAAATTGTTATTTTAATAAAAATCTTGAATGTGTCCATTGACACCGATATAGATCTTGTCTGCTATATCGTAAGTTTTATTTCACACGCAGTGCGTGTAACAATACATATCTTTATTCATTCATATCTAATCAATATGACGTCGGAAGTATTAAATGTCACCAGGGTTTACTGAGAGAACATCAGTTTCTACATATTAATTTTTTAAGGACCTGTTTCGAGGCCCGGAACAACCTCAACACCGGTTGCAGACAAAAAAATTCAAAATGCTTGCAACGTATCTTAGTATTACATAAACGCACTTAAAGTGAAATAGAAAAAAAACCCGATGAACACATTGTAAACACGCATGGACAAAACAAACCCCAACGACATATGAGAGAACAGTAGCAGACAAAGAGAAGACTTTAAAATATCAAGAAAATCATCAAGAACCTTCACAAAACCAGGTGTTCCGGAAGATATTGTATACCAGGACATTTCGACACCGTTTAAATTTTGCCCTTTTCTGTCTCTGTGATGCGTGCGAATTTACATGACAGCATATCATATTAGTGATTACTTGAGAAAAGCGAAATTTATACTGTTTGAATATGGATTTTACTGGTGAAAAGCACATCTTTTAAAAGACGATTTTTTCCCGGTATACAGTTTTTCTGTTTTAATTGAAAAAAATAAAATTTCCTCGAAATATAACTAAGCTACATTAAGAAATAATAGATAACAATTTGAAACATTTTGGTGTTTTACATGTACTTATGAAATATTATATGATGTTTAGATATTTTGATAAACATATTTAGGTATATGTATTTGAAATTATACTTTATGTTGAATTTATTGTTTGAAAATGTGCTAAAATCAACATAATTATCATCAACATGCCACAAAGAAAGCCATTTAATCAATCAAAAATAAAATAAACATTTATTTAAAATCAAATAAATCTAATTTAATTTAAATGCAATAAAAAGGTGAAAAGGTGTTTTAAATCGCTGATTTAGGATGAGACCTTTATCAAGGATATTTCTGTGAATATTGTTAGACTGGGCGAATAAATACAAAAATATTACTTTAACAAGATCAACCATGAAGTAAATGCATTTTTCCTCGAATTCTTCTTCATATACTGCAGTCATTTTTTTCCCGCTAACGGAACTTCGGAGCACCTCTACTACGTCCGTCCATTCGTTATCGTAAAGTTCAGAAAACCTCTCCGCCAATTTGCTGGCTCTGTTTGTATCACTGAGATCGGCAATGGCGGGGTTGTTGTTTTTTAGACGAGCACCTGCGATTTCGGAGACTCTGCGGACGATGCATGGAACTTTGATTAAATTGTTTTTATATTCAACAACAAAAGGAATGCATAATTCAAATTAATAAATAATGGTAAGTGAATATGACATATTGATAATAATAAAGTTAGTATGAAACTAAATATTAAAAAAATGATAATTTCTGAAGTACACGACATAATAATTATTACATACAGACGTCATTAATGGAATAAAACAATAAAACTATAATGACCGGCTATCCACTATTAAGCTAAATCCAAATATCCAAGGAAAAGCATCATCAACATTCGAGGACTCGTCGTTATTTAGAAGTCATATTTGAACCCTGTGATATTGAATATAAGTCAAGGTCATTCATTTGAACAAACTTGATAGCCCTTCAGCTTAGGTCATAGAAAGATTGCATGTCATCCAGAATCATTAATTACCGGATACCCTATCATTTATGTTGTCAATTGGGGAAATGAACATTTACGGTAGAAATAAAAGAAGGTACAATTTATTCATTTGACGTTTAAGTCATTTTTTACTCTCTTTAATTAGCGACATGATACAATTATTTATCCTCTGTCATTTTCATAAGCAACATGATACAATCATTTATCCTGTGTCACTTTAATTAGCGACATGATAAATTGGTGTCATTTTAATTAGCGACGAGATAATATCGTTTATCTTTTTATTCATTTTAATAAGCGACATGATAAAATCATTGATCCTCTGTCACTTTAATAAGCGACATTATGAAAGCATTTATCCTATTTCATTTTAATTAGCGACATGATAAAATAATTTATCTTCTGTCATATTGATTAGCGACAATATAAAATAACTTATCCTCTGTCATTTTAACAAGCGACATGATACCATCATTTATCCTGTCATTTTAATAAGCGACATGATCAAATCATTTATCCTCTGTCATTTTAATAAGCGACATGATTAAATCAACAAACTTACACATTGAGTAGCTCTTGTTTCGTCGATTTATAGTCTCTTATTTCCTGCTTAATTTTCGACCAGTCACCATCTGTGTTTTGTATACCTTCCTCGCCGACATCGTTGTTTGTCTGTACATGGAAAGTATATGTTAAACGTGCGAACCATGTAATAAGCGTTGTACATATTAAAAAATGGTAAATCGTAAAAACAAAACGTTCCACGAGAACAATAATTACTCAATTTAAGATTCAAAGTAAACTTTCTTTAAAAACCATCAGGGAATTAAGTCGCTCATTTTGATGCTGTATAAAAGAGCAACTTATAAATACAATAATGTATGCTATTTATCGTCCTCGATATCCAGGGGTCACGCTCACTTTCGCTCAGTAGAGAGCGTTACCTGTGGACCCGTATTCATAACTGTTATAACTTAATAAATCAAACATATTTCCTAAATGATTTGTACACATTTTGAAGAGATTTAAAGCCAGATACTGTTTTTATTGTTTACATTTGATTCTTGATCGTTTGACATGATCTAGAATTACAGGAAAGTTGGTTTGAGCACAAAACTCATGCTTGAGCATGACAATGGTTTCATAAATACGGGCCCAGGATATCGGGGGTGGCTATTTATATACATGTATTATACGGTTCCCACATTTTACGTGGATTATTTATTCGGATGTAAAACCTAGGTGAAGTCTTGTATAGAACTGTTTCGTGTTCAACTCATTTTTAGCATATGTATGGTCCTCTTATTCTTTAAAACGAAACAAATAAACTACAGCACTCTAACATTTTACATGTAGTTTCATGCTTTGAATATATAAAAGTGACATCATTTAAAAAAACAAAACCTATTAATCTTAGAAATACAGGATATGACATACAATCAAATAAAACTTACAGCAACAACAGCTTTGTCATCGTTGTGACTAATCGTATTCAGATCTTTAATCTTACTCTCAAGCCATTCCATCAATCTTAGTTTCTCATGTAAATTTCCATCGTCAAGGGTTTTTTTTAATGTAGTATTTATTTTCGAAATAATTTTCTGTTCTGTTCTGGGTCGACCCGTAGGCGATTCCTGAATTTTTTTGTCAACCTTTGCATTGTGGTTAAGGTCCTTCTTTGGTTGGTCAGTAGAGGTAACCGGTTTGGCCGGAGATATATTTATTGTAGTTTTGTATCCACCTGGTGTATCTGTAGATTTGTCTGTCTTTTTAACTGCTCCTCCTGGGTGGGATATAATTTTTGGGTTGGATAATTCATTATCCATCTTTTCTTTTGATTCTTTTTCACCGTGAATGGCGTCGACAAGTGTACCTTTTTTATGAGACCGATTTTGATAACTGTGAGAGGGAGTCTCCATTGTTTCCTGTTTTTGCTTAGAAATCGATGACCCTGAGCCCATTCTGAAGCAAACAAGAAGCATTAGTATCCATGAGGATTGTGTAACATATCAAACCTTGCTGAAAAAGATAACAAAGACTAGTTCGAGTTTCCTCTGGCCCTCACACCAGACTTAGACATTTTGACAGATGGATGTCTAATGTGGGGCCAGAGCGCACTCCTATATAAAAACATGGAATTATCCGACACCGTTTGGTGTCAGGAGAGTTTGAGGTACTGACAACAAAAATCGACTATGGCACAATGCATATCTTGCATATCCAAATCTGTTCTTATTATCACCAACAGCTGCTTAAGTCCGTCAGTAGAGTCCTCGGTTTACAATCGTTCAAAATTTCCCACCAGACCGGACGCCATTTTTATATCTCAGGGTAGTTACTAATCAACAAAAAGACATCTATCTGTCAAAATGTCTAAGTCTGGTGTCAGGGCTAGAGGAAACACGGGCTCAACATAAGACATTCACCAAACCTTTAATAGGTTGTAAATTGCTAACATATCACAGGGAGGAAGAGATGCTAGTTTAACACTTAACTATGCGGAAGTACATAACTTGCACTTCACACGAGACTCGCATTAGAGTAAGTATATTATGATGATAAGCTTCCGTAACCTGTATCAGGAAAGGGAAGCTACATTTGGTGTCAATATCTGTTGCGAAAACCATAAATACTTAGTCAATAAGAATATTCGTTTGATTTCATAATTACTTAAAATCATTTTAAGGTATAGTAACTTGACAAACATTACGAACAAGACATTCAACCACACCATAACATTTTCTACTGACGAAGGTCTGCTTTAAAAAGGTATAATTTCGCATTCCTGTCACACAAGAAGACTTCCAAATGGTAAGAAATATATCGTTTACATCAAAAATGTTTTCGATCAACAGATCAGAATTCGAATTTTAAAAAAATGATAAGTTCTAGATTGTTTAACGAACTTTCTTAAAAACGTCTGTATTCTGTCATATGCGAGATCTTCGTATAACTAGACTACACATTATGATCAGGCAGTAATGTAAGTAGTCGGAGCTGTTAGGTATTGACTCAGAGTCTATCATTTAAATGTATTATAATTTAGAGAATTATCGACTAGGTTGTTATATAATTGGAGTACCTTGTTTATATCATCATTTTGATATAAAAATATTTACATATAAATGCTTTGTAGAGCGGCTACTGGAAATCTGTCAGTTTGACGAGGCTACATTTTTGAAGCGTATTCCCATGTGTACAAAGGAGGTAACTCTCTTTTTATAGAGCTTCAACAGCCAATGACTTTTGTTAACATGTTAATCTGACTTAGGTTAGTTGTATCATCATAATTTTAAAATATAATATTGGGAATGAGACATACAGTACAATCGAATAATACGATTTGTGAGAGCTCAATCTGTCGCATTTAAGACACCTTGAGTGATCGGCATTGCTGTTTTTTTTATGATCCTGCCTGCGTAGGAATGAGATAGACGTGGCAATGTAAATTGTACAAGAGACATACTCTTTTAATGGTTCATAATTAATTGCCTTGTAAGTAATTCTACAAGGTATTAAGTTCACGAAACATGAATTAATAAGAAATTGTATAATAGATCTGTATACAACGTTAAGCTAATACAAACCGAAAGTAGAAATATATTTATCAACATACAAATACAATTAATAATTGTAGCACACATAATACGTTACCAATTGCTTCGTCATCCAGACAATATCATAAACGAACATTCAATACGTAGAAATTGTGTTAGAAATCTGAAACAAAACTTGACGAGTTTCTCTTTGTCGTCTGAAGGTGGGTGATTACACCGAGCAAACGGATATCTTAAGAAGGTGATTTATTTTTAGCAAAATGTCGGTTGTTGACCCAATTTTTATTTTATGACTAAAACAAATCGTAGACCTTACCTATACACACATGTATTATCATACCTGTTCCACTGATGTTCCACCCTACCGGGTAACAGGTAGGCGGCCCATTTACACACACACATACAGGTGTGTGACGCAGATGAGACACAAACAAGGAACTAATTCGTGGAATCGCGATAAAATACAGGGAACCAGTTGACACAAATCTTTCTGTATTCGTGACTGCACAAGTTTATCAAAGGTCACCAGCGGCAGGTGTAGACTTGTGCTAATAACAAGCTAAAGGGGGTAAGTTATTGAGCAATGATTGAATGATTTAAAGTGCAGTGTCATTTCAATTTTAAAGCATATATTTTGGACACTTATCCAAATTTGACCCTGGTTCAGTTTTCATTTTTAACGGTCTCTTTATAGAGGTAATGCACAGATTGGTTTTACTTACTGGTGCAGCACATTAAACCTTTTTAACACTACGATGTTTGGCAAAATTCCAACAAACGTTTCTTGCCTTTAATCAAGGTTATCGATCACACTTATTGACAGTATGTCAAGAACGTTATAGGATATATATATATATAATATCTATAAACACCTATAAATCCATAAGGTCTATTTCGACAAGATTCGAATAAAAAATGATTTCAGATCATAAATACATGTACATGGTATAATTTTACAGGGTACGGCAATACCCCGTGTTATATATATACAAACCGAAAGCATGTGCCCTAATTCAATAATTTGCAATGATATATCAAATAAATATATTTTAAGTCTCTTTTAATTGTTGTGAAATGTGTCTCGAGACATTCTAGCAAATAGATAATATATTTTTTTTCTCAAGGGGACACATAATTATCCATAATGACGTCAGGAGACAACCTCCTAGTTGCTGCTATCGATTTCGGGACTACGTTTTCTGGCTACGCCTTCTCCTTCCGCCACGACTATGATCTGAACCGTTTGAATATATTTGCAAATATGTCGTGGATAGCAGGTGGTGCCGGACTGGTCTCCTGGAAAACTCCAACAACTCTTCTCCTCAACTCCGATCAATCGTTTAACTCGTTCGGCTACCAAGCCGAGGAAGAGTACATCGGTATCCTTGACAGCGATGACGAAGACCCGGACAACTACTACTACTTCAAAAGATTCAAAATGTTACTCCACGGGAAATTGGTACTTTTTAATGTATTCATAGCAATATGCGTTACGTTCATGGTGACTATGTTGACATTTCAGTGGAGTTTATCAAATGTGAAAATATTTTTTTTAAATTATCTTAAACTCAAGCCTTGTTTCACACCCCAATTCCCATATGCACTTCGACTACAAAATGACTTACCTTTGTGCCACCCCTTTCCCAAACTTTATTTCATGCAGGTTATCAATGGAATGTACAAATGTTGGCTTACCCAATAACTTTCTGTTAGTATAACAGTTGTATCTTATAGAATTTCTTATTTTTTTATTTCGGCAGTTGGGTTTTCAGAAAAAAAAGAACAAAATATACAAGCACAGTCATAACACATTAGAGTTACCTTTTCGATATGTTTATAGGGGGTTAAATAAAATCAGACTAAAACAAAATTGAAAAAGGGGGAACAGACGTTGGAAGTCATGTTTAATTCAAACAAGCAAGAGGGGGAAAACAGTTAGCAATCTTCTGAATTAAAACATGACGTAATTGTATATCTTTGGTAGACTCTGGACAGAAACGTTATGATAAAGGACATCGGTGGTAAAGAGATGCCAGCTTTGGATGTCTTCTCTCACTCAATCCGGTATCTCAAGGATAACCTAATGACGACGCTGGAGAACCGAAGCATAGGCATAAAGGTGGAGGAGATTAGGTTTGTCCTCACTATCCCGGCCATCTGGAACGAACCAGCTAAGCAGTTCATGAGGGAAGCAGCTGTGAAGGTATATATGGCTACGGAAATATCATATAATGAACAACACTTTGTATATGCAGCAAAATATCCTTTACAGTACCCTGCAGCTGCTATAGAATTTCACAGAACACTCCAGCCATAGAAACCGTATAGAGAATTAACTCATTCACCCCTGAAGACACATTTGAACTCTTCCAATGCAAAGGTTGGAATAGTCCATTATGATATTGCAGGGGTGAATGAGTTAAAGCCCTATAACCAAACCGGAGAGTGAATTGATAAGCTACAGAACGTTTTGTATAATACTCCAGTCCCATTACTAGAACTTTTACCAAGCATCCTAACCCTTATCCTAACCATAGGTATTATGCTCGTCTGTCAATACACTCAATGTCACTCAATCTAAAGAAACCATGAATGAACACTTTAGCCACAGGACCTTCTCAGAACACTCGAGCATGAGATATTTTCTAGAACACTCCAGCCATAGAACATTGGTACAATATTCCAGTCAAAAACATTTCTAGAAAACGCCAATCAAAGCACATTCTCAGAACACTCTAACAATAGAATGTTCACAAAACACTCCTGCCATAGAACATTTGCAGCACGCTCCAGTCATAGAACGTTAACAGAACACTCCAGTCATAGAATACTTACAGAGCATTACTGCCGTAGAACGTTTGCAAAATATTCCACTAATAGAACGTTTACAGAACACTCCTGTCTTAGATCATTTACAGAACACTCCAGTGATAGATTATTTACAGAACACTCCTGTCATAGAACATTTACAGAACACTCCAGCTATAGAACATTTAAAGAACATTTACAGAGTACTCCAGTCATAGAACATTTACAAACCAGTCCTGTCATAGAACATTTACAGAACACTCCAGCTATAGAACAATTACAGAACACTCGAGCTATAGAACATTTACAGAACACTCCTATCATAGAACATTTACAGAACACTCCAGCTATAGATCATTTACAGAACACTCCAGCTATAGAGCATTTATGGAACATTTACAGAACATTCCAGCTATAGAACATTTACAGAACATTTACAGAACACTCCAGCTACAGAACATTTACAGAACGTTTACAGAACACTCCAGCTAAAGAACATTTACAGAACACTCCAGCTATAGAGCATTTACAGAACACTCCTGTCAAAGAACATTTACAGAATATTATATTTGTAATAAAATACTTCATTTCAGAATATTTCATAATATATGATACAGTTTATCGATAATATATATTCATCTTTTAGTAAAATTCAAATGATCAAATATGCTTGGTGTTGGTTGAAACGTCTGTCTGTATATAACAAGACAAAATAATTATAACATTTTCACATAATGCTTTACTATACCTCCTATACATGTGTGAAATCAAAATATCCGGTACAGATTTTGTTTTGAATATAGTTAACCATAGTCTTAAATGCTTCAGAGTCTGTAGTTATTTTTTGTCTTTGTAACATTATCAGCCTAGATGTTTAGAGTATCATATATAGGTTGTTTTCCGTACGTTTGTTTTACCATATAGTCTTGGTAATCAAACTTAGTTCAATCAACATTACCAGTAAATCAATAAATATCCTGAAATCTCGACGATTAGCTTAATTTGATGATAGGCTGTCCGGCTTTGACTAAACCTGTGATTCCTTGCAGTTTAACATATTTAGAAAGTTTGCTGCCTTCAACGTGATGTTAATTTTTCTCTCAAAAAAAGCTTACTATGAGTTTGTCGTATTTGTACATAAATGTACCTTATAAACTAGATTAAATACTGTCAACAAAATGTCAATAACTATAAAAATTATTTTTCTACATATTCATATCAATTCATTATTCTCCTTATGTTGAAGATAAATCCAGATCAATGTTTTCTCTGATATCGATATCCAGAATGGTATGATTATGAATTTGAAAATAAAATATACTGTTTCAAATACTCCCGTAATACGGTTTGTCTGTTTACAGTGTTTTAAAATAAAACATAGCTGACTTAACGTTATTTGTTTTCTTAGAAGTACTTGAAGTACTCTGATTACGTCAGATTGAACACGTGCACATATTGGTACATATGAACAAACAAATCATCTCTTACACAATTTTCAAAATAATGTACACTGTTGTAATCACTGGTGCCTTAATAAAGATTAAACCTGAAGTGTATGGGCTTGAGTTATCCGTAATTAGCGTTGAAGACAAATCTGGCGGTTAGGACAGTGCCTCGCATTAGAGACAATAGCATTGTGCTTTATCATATAACTTACAATACAAACTAACCTGGAAATTGACCACCATTACGAATATTCTTTCCAAGCTGGTGGACCTTACACATTGGCGCTCTCTTTGAAAATAAACCACAAGTATCTCAAAAATAAGGCATACACGCAATACTGTCTGAAGTGCTTCGAAAACTAGACGAAATTGAAAATGGGCTGCTATCGAAACATAGCCTGATATTTAAGGGCATTGCCCTTCATGATTTTTAAATTTGTATTTATATATTAGCAAATATTGTAGGGTGTCTCTTACTGTCATTGATGACTGCTCATCCGACGTCCTTTTCGGTTTTTTCTATAAGATTCGATTTCTTATTTTCGACACAACAGGCGGGAATATTATCGAGGAATCTTGTCCTTGCTCTGGAACCGGAAGCTGCGTCACTCTACTGTAAACACATTCCTGTGGACCGGATGGACACCGGAAACCCAGGGGAGACGTCTTTAATTCCGTTCCAGGAAGGGATGAGCTACATGGTTTTAGATTTAGGAGGTAGGTATATCAGAAAAAATATTGATGGCCTACATATTCTCCTGGACATGACCGGTGTCACTCGTGGTAAATTAAGCGCTTCCGGAATAATCTTGTTTGCATTCCGGTATTTAGTAAGCGTTTGTGATGTCTTTCCTGTTGCGATGGTGACTCGTAGGTTTTTGTATGCGTCTTTCTTTGTCGATTTGGAGTTCTGATTATGTCCTTATGTGTTGATATGGTGCTATTTTTCCTATTTCACTTTTATTGTTCTGTGGTTCCTCTATGGGGTCTATTTAATCATATGCTTTCTTTCCTCGTAGGGGGTACAGTTGACGTCACAGTTCACCAGGTGACAGGGGATGACACACTAAAAGAGCTCTTCAAGGCCAGTGGGGGTGCTTGGGGAGGTACGAAAGTCGATCAAGCCTTTCAAGCCCTGCTCAAGAACGTTGTCACGGAAACATGTTTCGATGCCTTCTGTCGAGATAACCGACCGGATCTTTTAGATTTCGAAAGAGAGTTAGAACTTCGGAAGCGAACTGTGGTCGATTCTGCTCGTAAAACTGTGGTAATGAAAGTGCCCGTAGCGCTGCCGACAACCTACGAAGACATGACCGACAAATCTCGAGATGATGCCATTAAAGAATCAATCCACAGCGGGAAAATCGCATTCAAAAGAGACAAAATGCTTATAGATGCTGATTTATTCTTAGAGTGTTTTACCGACTGTACAGAAAGTATTAAAATTCACGTGGAGGACATTCTAAAAAGGCCGGAAATAAACGGCCATCTTGACGCTATCATCATGGTGGGAGGATTCTCGGAATCTGGCGTAATCGTGCAATCTCTTCGGAAGGCATTTCCGGAGATGCGCGTGATCGTACCACAGGATGCAGGGTTGGCTGTTGTGAAAGGCGCCGTTCTCTATGGACATTGCCCAACATCCATTTCGTCACGAGTTTGCAAATTCACATATGGAATAGCAGCAAAAGCCACGTTTAAACCAGGTATCCACCCTGAGGATCAGAAATCGAAGAACAATGGGAAGTTTTATTGCAATAATGTGTTCGGAAAATTCATTGAAATTGGTGACAGTGCTGAAATAGGGCAAACCGTCAAACGTAGTTTTGGTATCACCAGTTTGGCCGCGCCCGTTGTCATAGGGATCTTCGCGTCTACTGAACCCAATCCTATCATGGTGACTGATGAAGGATGTACAAAGATTGGAAGCATTACTGTTCGTCCACCGGAAGCTGGCTGGAAGTCGGATACGGACCTTGTGGTAGACATGGATTTCGGTAGCGCAGAGTTTACAGTGAGTGCGTGTGACGCAAAGAACAAGACAGATTCTTTCTCAACGACCTTTGATTTTTTGGAGTGACTGAGCAACAAAGAACATTAAACCCAGATATAGTTTTAGTGTCGGGATAACTTTGACAAACCTCAATGGGAACACAGATTTGTAACAATTCTTAAATTCAACAAAAACGTTGTGTTGGAAATAGTTGCAAACGTTAGTCCGTCTGTGATAAAGGTCCTCATTGTATGACAGTGTTTGGCCGGTCTGGCCCGACCTTATAAAGGTACTCTCGTATACGTTTACACCAATGCTGAATACACTCATTGAGACAGAGAACCCACATATTTGAGCCTTCTCTAGACAAGA
>JAULCA010318349.1:0-12655 GCA_032360845.1 Crassadoma gigantea
CTTAGTAATAACATAAAGTAAATGGTTAAGTTGTGTTAGTCCTTTAATATTGCAGGTTGTTTATTAATATTGCAAGTTTTTTTTTATTAATATTGCAGGTTGTTTATTAATATTGAAGGATGTTTATTAATATTGAAGGATGTTTATTGATATTGCAGGTTGTTTATTAATATTGAAGGTTTTTTTTATTAATATTGCAAGTTTTTTTTATTAATATTGCAGGTTGTTTATTAATATATAAGGTTGTTTATTAATATTGCAGGTTGTTTATTGATATTGCAGGTTGTTTATCAATATTGAAGGTTGTTTATTAAAATTGCAGGTTGTTTATTAATATTGAAGGTTGTTAATTTACACTACGCCCCAGTCAGCCGTTATAGCGTTAATCAATCAAAATATTCAAAATATAACTTCACCCAGAACGTCTGTATGGACAGTGACGTACAGTTTATGAAGATGTGACTTTTATTGTACACGAACATCATGACACTTACTGCCGAACACGTGACCAACACGTGTAAGACTGTGTATATTATATAAAGACTTATGACCTAACAATACGCCATTTTATCATTACTGTATCGATACTACTGTACAAAGTCTAAATAAAGACAACGAATGTCCAAATATAATCCACACCATCACGTGCCTGACACGCGCGCTATGAATAGGGAAGCGCGCGCGAGGAATGCATGCATTATTGACTCAGGGTTATGATTGATTTGCCAAAAACGTACACAGATCCTGATCAGATAGGATTGGAAAGGCCGAGCATCTTCACTTTTATTCTATTTATAGACACAGCTTTACTTTATTCCTGTATTCTGTAAACCAAAATAAGTTGCAAGCTCGATCGGATTTAACCTATTCGGCCTGTAGATTTGTATGCATGGATACTGGGCGAGTCGATTTCAACATGGGTGGAATAGGTCTTATACATTGTACGTGTACACTGACGTCAACACTCAAATGCGCAGATTGAAAAATAACATTACTACATCCCATCTTGATACGGACTCACACAACTTAATCAGCCAATCAACAAGTGTTTAATACGATTGTAAGTTATCGTAGACATATTTTACTTTGAATGAAACAGATATTTATCTTTTGAAAAACGTTAAGTTTTAGTAGATTTAATATGTGACGGCGGATTGATTGGGGTCAAATGTTATGGGGTGTTCCTGTCCCACTTCACCGATTTGGTTTGTAAACTTCCGGTTGTCAAATGCAGACGCATGTAGCGCTCTTATTGGAAAATACTGTTCGTAATGATCTTTGAAACATGTTATTGATACCACCTAGCGCACAAAGAATAGATCTCTCGATCCATGTGTGAAATGTGTGTGAGAGTGACAATTTGTTTCTGAAATATCAGTTTGAAGACCGACCCTGGCGCGGGTCGCTTATTTCCCGCATGTAATTATAGAGGGCCGGAGTTCTGACGTTAATCGACGCCAGAGATATAAAAAAAAAAGTCGATAAAACGTCAGAATAATTCGGACTACGCTCTTATATGCCACCAAACCCTCCAAAATTGTCAGTTGAAGCCTTTATCATATAGGTATCTGTGAATCTATACAGTTGTCACTAGTGTTGAACATCAAACATTTACGCTATTAGCCCAAAAGCTTAATAATAACATAAAGTACACGACCTTTTTTGAAGTTGACAATGGATTTTTTATGGAAAATAATGGACGCAGGCTAGAAGCCTCTATGTCCATATCACAAGACATGTAAACAATATACAACAGTTTGTCACTGGCGTAATCATAGAATGCAGATGATTATAATTATATTATCAGTTTTTTATAGATTGAGTCTTTGTTGTGATCATCTAGCCGTATTTCAAAATCTCTGGTAGTCTCCGCATTTACAACAAATTCTGGAAGACTACTCCGTGCATCTACTACTCTAAAAGTGAAAGAGTTTTTTCTTAATTCAGTATTGCATCGGTTTTTATACAACTTAAATTTATGGCCCGAGTTCTATCGTTATTATTAACATATTATTGATTAACATTGATCACGTGACAAAGAAATAAAACGTGAAGTTTCCTTACTCAGTCGGCTTTCCTAGGTCATCCCTACTCGAATGTACAAATGTTCTATATCAGATTGATATAAGACGTATTGCCGTTTTGATAAGGAAACATGATTTTTGTGTTTTTCCATGAAGAATCTTGTTTCACTGCGCGAATAAATAACAACGACAATACATGTTTGGTGAGAGGGGCATAATCCTCATATGTTTATCCGAGCTCAAGTTTGACAAAAAAAACACTAACTGAAAGAAATTCCTTCTCTTTTAATTTCGGATGTTCCATATAAAAGCTTTGTTGAAGAGAATGAATCTTTTTTCACTTTTGATACTTATGTTATTTTATTTATTCAATTTTTGTATTTTTTTTTATTGACTTTCTGCATCTTATACATACTATACATTGCTAATTAATTTAGTGCATACACTGTAATACCATAGAGAAATATATTATATTAAATGCCTTAATTAGGTGCATACATTGTATTACATGTATACCTACATTTGTTTTTTTTCTTCATTGTCAGCAAGTACTTACTTAAATGAAAATTATTATTGGTTGTGCAAAAGAACTTTCTCATAATGAATAATAAAATACTTGCTTTATTTCAACTTCCATATGATCCCATTATGAGATATGAGTTTACCCTATTGTAACCGGCCATAGTTTACATATACATTGTATTTCAGTACAAGTTCAAAAGAATTTTTTTCTATGGCTTGTTTGTATATAAATAAATACTGTTTTAACAGAATATATACATAAATCACATTTTAAGACTTGTTGACATATATAGTGTTTTATATTATCGTTTGGTGATATGTTTCTTTAGTAATTGCATGTTTTGTTCATCGATTAATATTGTTTTTTTTAATAAAAAAATGACAATATATAGCACAATTCCAAACTATGAGACACAGACAGATTTTAAATCATTTTCTTCTGGACAAAACACCACATTACTTTTTCTGTGATAATTACTACCGTTTTGTTTCTCTTTAACGTGATTATCTCCCTTTACTTGTAATATAATATGATATTTTTATTTTACATATGTTTGTCGCAATAATAACTCTCAAGAGCTAAAGTGCATTGTTTACCTATATGCGAAGTTAAATAAAGTTTTTTGTATCTTGTATCTTTCACGTACGCTTTCATTCTATTTTGTGAATTTTTGAAGTTTCAATGTTAAAAATGACACTGTGCAACTGTTTACTTTATTTGTTGCCATTTGTTTTGTAATACTAATTGCTCAATTTCACATATACAAATGAAAGATAGGAAACAATCTACCCATACTGGGTACCATAACATGGGTTCAAAAAGACCTAAAATACTACATGTACATAAAAACGGATGAAGTAATATCTAAACAAAAATGGAATTTGAATAATTCATAAAAAAATGATACTTTAGATATTGCCCTAATTCTAATAATGCTAACAATTTAACAATCTCATAATCTTTTGTATGTAAGGAAACTTCGCGAAACTTGGGTTAGCCTTCTGCAATTAAGCATTATAAAATCGAAATATTTTTTTACTATTGATAACTCACTGCGTTTTCAAATAAAATTTTCGGTGTACATGAGAGATATTTATTATTTCCCTGCAAGAACAGTTTTCTCTTCGATTATGTCAATGTAAGAAAAATATGTAACATTGAAAAAGAAATAAAGAAAGGGAAGAAAGCAACCAAAATACAAAGAAAGATCGGACAGCAGGCAAAAGCTAATATTACAGCTGTAGTAATTTCCATTTCCGGTTGCAGCAATTACTATTAATGGGGCTACAATGTATATATATTTCATAAAAAAATATGTTAGGCGAGATGCAATCGTGGACTGTCGGCATTTTCGAAAAAACGTTTACGGAAAGTGCTGACGACTCCTGATTGGATGTGATGATGACAGGTATTGTTATATTATGTCTAAAAAGGCAGGATAATAGTAAGAACTATGACGATGTGATACGTATCACTATATTTTGGTCACGATAAGATGCGTATCACGATACTGTGGTCACGATACAATACATATCCCGATACTGTGGTCACGGTACAATACGTATCACGATACTGTGGTCACGATACAATACGTATCACGATACTGTGGTCACTATACAATACGTATCACGATACTGTGGTCACAATACGATACGTATCACGATAATGTGGCCACAATACGATACGTATCACGATACTATGCGTATCACGATACTGTGGTCACGATACGATACGTATCACGTTACTGTGGTCACGATACTATACGTATCGCGATACTGTGGTCACTATACAATACGTATCACGATACTATGGTCAAGATAAAATACGTATCACGATACTGTGGCCACGATACGATGCGTATCACGATACTGTGGCCACAATACGATACGTATCACGATACTATGCCTATCACGATAATGTGGTCACGATACGATGTGTATCACCACACTGTGTTCACGATACGATGTGTATCACGATATTGTGGTCACGATACGATAAATATCACGATAGATAGAGTAACAATAGAAGCAAAGCGAAATGATTTGTTGTAGTTTTTAATGGCAATATCACAACTGTAAATACTGTAGACAGGGTCCAAATTGACATGACTTTAAAGTTTCACGCAGTTAACGTCTTTCGACGTGCATGCCGAGCTGGAGTTTTTCACTCGCCGTGTTGGAACTGTATCGTACCGTATTCAAAACATAGCGATATATCGTTGCAGGTTACATATCGTTTTAGCCCTCGTATTTGGTGGATATTGTAATGTTATTTCTTCAGTTGTGTACATACACAAGCATTCACATTCCAGCACGTACAATCTACCTTAAATCTGACAATGCAAGTAAAAATGCTTTCCGTGCGAAAGAAAAATAATCTGGTTTTGAGAACTGCCCCCTCTCTTCCAACTATCGGTTGTCATACTCAGCGAGACGCATACCTGTTATCAAGCTAGGGCAAAAATTCAATGTCAGCACTTCCTTAGAAGCGATAGACGGAAGAGATGGGGAAGATTTCAAAACTTAAAAAATGTATACCTATTTTTAAATCTCCGTTGAAAGATTTTTAGCTTGCATTACCAGTTTTATTATAGATAACCGTATGATTAACGTGAACACGTACTGGCTCGCAATCCTAACTTCACAGGAACAGTCATCTGATTTACAACAACACTTGGCGATTTATTCAAAGTCGGTAAAATAGGTCACTAGCTACATGTAATACACTCTTTTTAATAGTACGGTATCCCTAAACACTACGCCAATAACGTGCCCTCTGAAGCCAATTCCCTGTATATTGCCAATTGCTGTGAACTCAGGGCTAAAAATATCAACCGTAGACGTCATATATAGCCATTGGATTATTAATGAGATTGATTAAAACGGATTTTAAAAGACCTTTCTTGATTATGTGAGAGATTACAATCGGCGTGTATGTTCACAACATACAAATGTAGCCACAGTTTTGTCTTAACACATTTGTCGATCAAAGAAATATATTTATTTTTATGTCTATCAACTGTTTATTTTATTTCACATGTCACAATCATAGTTCTCGAAAAATGTGACCGTAAAAAATTATACGCATACAGTGCTGTTATTTTTCAGTTATGGACTTTTGATAAGGTCAATGTGTGGTTATTTGAGCCTGCGAAAGCGATGATAACCGAGACGAATTCGAGGGTCGTACAACATTTTCATATCCATACAACCAAACATTGACTGAAATAAAAGTATATATTATTGTTCTTGATGGGAGAAAGCGGTGGTCAAGTGGTTAAGGCGTCTGCCATCCTACTACCACTAGCCCGCCACCGCTGGGTCGCGGGCTCGAGACCTACATGGGGCAGTTGCCAGGTACTGACCGCAGGTCGGTGGTTTTTCTCCGGGAACTCCGACTTTCCTCCGCCACCAAAACTTGGCACGTCCTTAAATGACCATAGCAAGGACGCAAAAGGCAAAGAGACTATCTGAAGATTTATCATCACTAAGTAAACAAAACGTATAAAAAATCCAGAGCAGAAAAGGGGGAACCAAAAAAAAAATGAAAAAATCGGTACAAGACCAACATTAGGGGACATTCTCTTTAAAATAGAATTGTAAATACTTGGAATCAACTTCCTACAACTGTGGTAGATTCCACAACCTTAAATGTTTTTTAAATCTAGACTCAGTAAGCATTGGGTCAGACATCCAATCATGTTTTTACCAACGTGTTACTAATATGTATAATATTAAGTTGTAAACACGTCCTCTGCGCAACCTGCGGGGGGGGCTTAGTGTTGGAAGAAAACGGAGTACCCGGAGAAAACCCACGTTGTCGGGCAGGTGACCCAAACCTTTTCACGTCCGATCGGGGAATCGAATCCTGGTCGCCTTGGTGAAAGGCAAGTGCGCTATCCACTGCAACACCCGACCAAAGGCTTAAGTTGTTTTATTTTTTTTCCCAAAAAGTAATGTCATTAATCTGAAAGAGCACAACAAAATAGCTACAGAGGCGGGACGGTGCGTTGTTTGGCGACACGTTGAAATTCTTTATTCAGAAACGCTCAGTTCTTTTCCAAAACTCACGCGCTCAAAACAATATCGGTTTTTATCGGGAAACGCGTGATACACTTCTGGCAAATCAATTATCGGAAATGATATTAAGAAATGATAAAACAAGATATTATACATTTTACAACCAGTTCTCTTACAATTGCCTTTTTTTAAATTTGATTTTACAACAATTAGAAAACAAGTTATTGTTCAGAAAAACTAGATTCCTAATAACTTGGTAATTTTGCCTGTTGTTACTTGTTTCCAACACTTTAATTCCAACCCATCTTATTTATTGGAATCATTTGCTCTATTCAGCTCAACTTGACATCTGATCTTGAATAAAGAATACGTCACAATGTTTATATATAAAACCCTGGGGTCAGTCAAATTGGTCTGTAATACATATCTGTGCGTTTTTTGATGTCGTTCGTTACAGTGTCTAATTTTAGAATATCAAGGTATAAATGTCTGGTATTATTGTGATTGAATTGACGATTTCTAGTCAAACGAATAATTTCCTTTGTAGCTATCAATATGCCCGATAGCTGTATAGGGATATCAAGGTTTTATACTATAAACAAACAAAGCCGTGCGTCTGTTTTTTGATAACACACAATTATTGAGTGTTTATTATATTAAAGAACTCTACAGATTAAAAGAATGGGTTCTATACAAATAAAGAATTACGTAATTATGTCTATGAACAGAAGTTTATATTCCTAATATACTGTTATAGTTCGAGTTCTTTATTTCTTTTATTATTTTGACTCAATTAACCTCAAGTGCGATATACCAAATACCATGACACAACAAAGCACTCACAACGCAACTAAAAATTGAAATATTATCACATATTTGTAGAGTGTAACCATAATTATTAATAATAGTTGGGTTCTTCTCGAATTTGTAATTTTTTATATATATTTCCTAAGCTCGCTACTTTTTCTCGTTATTTTCACACCCAGCAGTCCTATCAGTTTAAACAGGCTTAGCTTTGTCATGTAGTAGGTTTTCAAAAAGACTGAAAATAGTGTTCAAGTAATATAATGATACACTCAAAGTCTACATTTTAAAGAAAAAATAAAACTTGAAATATTAAATCGAATAGAATCGACGTATTTTCGATTTTTTGTTTGTTTGTTTGTAGAATTGTGAACAATTTAATATACATAAACACAGACATATCGCGAAGGTATAAAGTAGATGGCACACAGTTTCCTGTATATAACATAGGTTGGGTCTTTATTATTTGTCGCCCTTCCAATTTGTAACACTCTTTCTGATTGGCTATCTTGCTGGGGACTATATTTCTACAGACCTCGCTCTGGGAGGGGAGATAACCTAAACTAGAACTTCTCTTCATAACAACAAAGGTTGCGTCAGACACACACACGTTCGAGGTGTGCCAGACATGCACTGGGTAAAATAGCCTACTTAATTGACAGCAACTTCAACGACACAGGCAGTGATAGGGCCACTAGGGTGCTTATTACAAAGATGGCTGTATATTGTCCGAAATATTGCCGAAAAGGTGTCCGGTAGGGGCTATTTTGGTAACAGTCATGTACAATAAAACTCACAAAGTGGCTGATAACTTTACCAAAAAAGAAGTAATAAACTATCTAAAAGGTTGCCATGGTGACAAGGTAGTTATCTCTGGGTTAGGAGGGGTGTACGGGCTCATAGGCCTATAAAAACAAGACGAGGTCTATGAGCCTCCTAACCCAGATATAACTAATAATGTAGGTCAGTTACTTGTGATATCAATTAGGTGTTACTATTTTTAGAAACAGCAGGTAAATATATTCATTTCCTGACGTCATTTAACTGTAACGCAAAATTTCTCTGCAAAAATGCTGGACTCCCCCGTACAGATTTTTTCAGTATGTTTCATTACGTTTAGTTATAATTTGATAAATATGTGGTTATATGCACATAGTAAAGTGTCGGTAAATGTCATTCACAGGGTCCATATACACGACATGTTCACCACAGGGGCTCGTATAGACTTTTATGATAAAATCATTTCTAGCTAATTTTATCATAAAAGTCTCTACGAGCCCCTGTGTGTTCACCTCAACAAAAGTCCATGATTGATAAATGTACGTGCCTGATGTGATGAATGAGATATCGTTATTTTATGTTACTGTATTTAATTATACCGATGTTGTAACAATATATCGCTGTATCGATATATGGCGATATTTCTAAGCTGATTCAATATTTGTATTGAAGATCACTTTTTTCGATAGTATTTAAACTCCAGGTTTTCACCCAATCCGTCTCGAAATGTATACAAGAATGGACGATCAATATCCTTTGGACGTTTGATATATTCTTGACATTTTTTTATTACAAATCCAAACAAAAACATCTTCAGAAACAAAAAGAAAATCACACAAATTTATGAATATGAAAATACTGGTATCAATATAAAATAACTACTCTTTATATGTAACGTAAGTGCTGATATTATGTAAGTGGCCTTCAGCTGGATGGCTCACCCTTAAAGTTTGTAGAGATGCAAAGTATTTAAAGTTTGACTGTAACATGGTATTTGGTGGTCGGGTGGGGCAATGGATAGCGCACTTGCCTTTCACCAAGGCGGCATTTAGGGTCACCTGCCTGGCTTGATGGGTTTTCTCCTTGTACTCCGGTTTCCCCAAACAATATGACCCCCGCGAGCTAACACCCGGGCCATTAAGAGTGATTAGTATAAAAAGCAAAATCATATTACAATATAATAAAATGCTATATATTGTCACATGATAGTACTTTTCGTGAGTTACTTGTTTCATTGCAAAACATCGAAAACTACATGTCAATAACTCTTAAAATTGGTGAAAACTAGGAACGTAACTTAAATATTGACAACAAAATATGATATTTTTATTACATAAATTAGTTATTGACTTAATTTCAACTATGTTTATATGTGAAAATAATGTTTTTTGATCGAAATATAATTATTTGACCAATCTGATGTCAAAAAATTACACTTATGCATACAACAGGTGCCTGTGCCGTGCTATGCGCATGCGCACTTACGTTCATACGTCATCTCGTCATTCTAGACAACGTAATAGAGCGAGACCTCTTTAATTATGACAACGTTACGTCATGCCATTGTAAATAAGATACACGAAGACATGTTGAGATTACACAACATATGTCTTGGTGCCGATGCATATTTGAATCTGGACTTCCAATATTATTTATATTATATAGGACAGGAAGAATCCCTCAAAGTCAATTAAACCATAAAAGTAAAGGTTGCCTCTACGAGAAACTTGCTCGACTTCTGTGTCCCTGGTTGGTCAGTGGTCAGCAGCTCAAGAACGTATAATCCGAGTAATAAGCTGGAATCTTGTTCAGACAGCCATACACATCATTCATGTGTTCAGACGGCCATACACAACATGTTTTGTATAGAAAGCCATACATACAAAAAAGTGTAACATACTTTTGTACAAAGAAAACATACATGTAAAAAAAACAATAATAAAAAACATACATGTATACAAACGACCATAGAAAACATACTTGTATATACAAACAGCCATAGAAAACATATTTGTATTCAGACGGCCATAGAAAACATACATGTATATACAAACAGCCATAGAAAACACATTTGTATTCAGACGGCCATAGAAAACATATTTGTATACATACAGACAGCTATACACAACATAATGACTACTGCGCAACCCGACTACACATCCGGCAAATAAATAGCTAACTAAATAGAAATTTCGACTGTGTAAATATATGTGATGGTGTGGGATTGTTTTAAATATATTTTACAGCGTGGATCTCTTTTAAAAGGAGACACGTGACAGTGTTATGTAGTAATATCATTAAATGTCCATATATACGTCTGGATGCTGTGACGAGATTAGAACAGATTAACAAGCTTACGATAACACGAACGTAGCAGGGTAACACAGGTAGTGACTGTTACTAGTCTGTAGTGTTGCCCGCATGCGGAAAGGCTTGACACTTCAATCTAATTGCATACGGAAAACAAATTTATTTATTACTTCGTTAAATGTAATCCACCCTGGAAGTTCGTGGAATGAATAAAGGTATTCTGTATCTCCCCCCCCCCCCCCGCCCAAAAAAAAATGACGTAACTTCAGATGTTGACACACAATATTGAACGTAATAACGGAGTCATTTATTTTCGGGTTTTTAAAACGCGTGTTTTCCAAGCTAAAATGGAGCTAATGGAGTTAGATATGTTTAAAGCTTATTTTTGACACTTATGTGTTCAGCATTATCAAACACACTGTTTCTATATAAGGAATTAGTATTTGGATACGAATGTTGACCTTAGAGAAGTTGCATTTTATCGTAAGCAGAAACCAATGTGCCCCATCCCACCTCGCGCCACAACAACCCCACCCCGCATAATCAAGGTTTTTTACGTGTCTTCTGCTTAGAACAAAATACTATCTACTTGTAGTACAACGACGTACATGTATGACATCACAAACCTATGCGTGACGTCATATCTTGATAAGTAAAGGCTAACATTAAATACTTGAACAGTTTTACTACTTGTAAGATGATTTCATGGTGTTATATTTGCGTTTCCACTGCAAGTTCCTCCAAAAGGATTACCATCAGAAATTACGTTCATAGGGCCATGAACGCAATCCGATCAGTGTTATTTTGAAGCTTCTCCTCCCATCTTGAATATGACGAGACAACCGTTAGAAGCAAACACTTTGATGACATTCAGCTGCGTCAGGTATCCCGTTTACACTGATGACATAAACACTTCACTATAAAAAAATATAAGGGAATATCTGTATCTAAGTCAATAATACGGATTAAACAGCATGTGTTCAATGTTTATGTCGGAATGAACGCAAACAAACTTGATGGGTATGCATGTAACCGATTTGTGTTCATACCAGAATGGAATCGAAAAAAATGCCTTTAATCCTTATGTAAAATATAACAAAGTGTGCCGAGCCCCTGTGATGTTAGTCACGGCGGCGTTTATTACCTGTCGAGTACGCCTTTGTCTGTTGAAGCCCCTTAAACTTCCTGTCATCGAATTTGTCACACAAATCGCCAATAAATATCGACGAAACAATTTCGTTACGTTGTAATTTATTTCTATGTTATTTGGTTAGGATACGTGTCATGATAAGGCGATTGTTGAGGTAACTCTTGATGTCGTTGATCAGATATCCGCGTCGATAAATCAACACGTACGGACCTCTAGAAGAATCTGACACCTTCGGCCTATCCCACTAACCCACGTTTCCAATTTAAATCTAATTGTGACAAAAGCTTCAAATAAATTCTTTACAATGCATATCCGAGGTTATATTCTGCTTAACATTTCCGATTTAAATTGAAAGCAGAGTTTCAAGTAACATTTAACAATGCCTACCCGAGGTAATGCTCAACATTTTCGATTTATTAAAATTGAGAGCAAAAATTCCAATAACCTTTAACAATGCCTATCAGAGGTTATGCTGAGTTAAACGGTTCCTATTTAAAATGCGAGCAAAATTTCAAATAACCTTTCGCTGTGTCTACCCGAAGTAATGCTCAACGTTTTCGAGTTATTAAAATTGTGAGTAAGATTAAAATAGCTTTCAAATATCCTTTATCTGTGTCTACCCGAGGTAATGCTCAACGTTTTCGAGTTATTAAAATTGTGAGCAAGATTAAATTAGCCTTTAAAAAAAGCCTTTCCGAGGTAATACTCTGATCAGCGAGTCGTTTCAGAAAAAGAATTAACGGTTTTCTCGTTGAAATGTAACAGTCCTGACACAGTATCATGGTACCCGACTAAATGTATTATGAACACTGGCCATTTAAGGTTGTTCATATAGGATAGCGACCAAGAATAATCATTTGTTAAAATATTCATCCCTGACACTTCATAATTAACTTTTCCAACTTTTGATCTGGAATAGTTCAAATGTGTCTTCGGGGGTGAATGATTAAGAAAGCAATTATAATCTCCCAAGACGTTTCTATTGGGGTAGAATATCCATGCTGGTATCTTTCTATTTTCCTTGAACAAGATACATATGATTGCC
>JAULCA010318570.1:0-12654 GCA_032360845.1 Crassadoma gigantea
TTTTTTGCTTTTTTTGGTGTGTTAAATAGTAATTATTTGGGCGATATCAATCGATTTTACACATGATGATATCATAAAACACAGTGAGTCACTCGCATTTTGTTACTCTGTTACGATGAATATCGAATTAAGAATATTTGGGCTGAAAGATAAAAGGGGACTTGCTGTTAGAATATCACAAAAACTATCTCAAAATGTCTCGTGTTCTTGAAGTAGGAGAGTTTGATATTGATTATTACATGATGGACTTGGATAAAAAGATCCTGCATCTGAAATGGTTTCATTGGAGGAATGGGAGTATTGAACCCATGAATGCCCATGCCTGATTGTATCTTGCAACTTATATATAGAGCCTCTAGCAGAATGTTTCGTAGGTACTCTCAACTACTATGCCCAGTTGTAAGCAAAGTGGATATGTTCTTTTTATTGCAGACCAGTATGCATTTCATTGATAATGAAATCATCCAGATATATATGCAAGTCTTTTAGTGCTTATATGATAACAACATGTACTGTTCCAGAATATTGAAGGTGACTATCACCCATTTACGAGGTCATCTATGTGATAAACGTAATGTTCATATATCTATGGAATGTTGTAATGGTTACATTACACTTAAGCGGTTATTGTCTCTGCAAACAAAAGTATTCTTGTGATGGTTTGCCTTTTAGGTCATTGTCATTGCAATTCGATAGTGCTACGTTTCATTAGCACATTCCCTTGGAGCGTGTACTGTATACTGTATTTTTTTACTATTCGTCAACTATTCGTCTTATATCGGTAAAAGCCATATCCTTCCGCTGTAAATGTAAGAATGTGCATGTTACTTCTATATAAGGGGTCACTTTATATAAAACATATTAAAGTTGAGGAAAATCTCAAGCAATGCATTGACTATGGGAAATCTTTGACTTGAGGCAATCTCAGGTGATGTATTGTCTATGGAAAATCTTTGACCTGATGTATTGTCTATGGGAAATCTTTGACTTGAGGGAATCTCAAGTGATGTATTGTCTATGGGAAATCTTTGACCTGAGGGATTGTCTATGGCAAATCTTTGACTTGAGGGAATCTCAAGTGATGTATTGTCTATGAAAATTTTAAACTTGATGCAATCTGAGGGGTTGAGATGTTTTTTATACATGCGGGTCATGAATGTATATAATTTATTTAACATTTATCATGATAAACTTGCACTCATTGTAGGTGGCGATAAAGACGATATGCCGCCGCAATCCTTCACAGTTATACAGTTATCCCCTTAACCCATACCAAAACTGCCAAAAAGGTAGCTCGTTTAAATATTTCTTTCATAACTCTTTAAGTGTACTATACTATGTAAGACGTGAGCTGGAGCATATTTTCGATCGACTTTTTAAAAGGATGACTTATGTTGCGACTTTTGTCTATGCAAAACCTTAACGTTTAAGTCAATTTTCATAAAATCACTGTTTAATATAAGACCACTTCCTCCTCCCCCTCCCCCGTTCAAATGTTCAAATATGTTATAGGAAGCGCACTGTTCTGGGCCTCATTTATACCTATAACATATTTGTAGTGTATTGAAACTGAATAAAACATAACAAATGTAAACAAAAATTATTATGGCTATAGGATTGTTTGATACATTGTATATGATAATATATTTCGTTACCCCGTAGTTTGCCCTTACTCTTAAGCTCTATGGTTTGTTTGTGTTTAACGTCCTATTAACAGGTATTGTCATTTAGGACGTGTCAGCGTTTGGTGGTGAAGGAAAACCGAAGTTCCCGGAGAAAAAACACCGACTGACGGCCAGTACCTGGCGATTGCCCAACGTATGTCTCGAAAGCTGACATTCGCTCCGTACCTGTGTGTATCAACCGCTTTGGCGGTCACCACAGTGTGGATAAAAATAGTCATTCATCACATGTTGGTTTGTGTTTAAGCACACTACAAAGAGCCAGTTATAAACGTATGATACGCTCTAGTTTTCAGGCCATGTCAAGGACCCCCTCCCACGCAAGGACCATCAAATGGTCTTATTTAAGGAATGAATTGTTTACATGTTGAAAGAATTTCTATTTCTTGGTTTCGTATATTCGCACGGTAAAAATGCTTGACTAGGTAAAGACGCCTAACGCCCATGAGTCTGTGGGAAATATGTCGTTGGTGCTCGCATTGTGTAGTACCTTTGATTGTTGAAATATTGCAAAAATAACATGAAAATTATCTAACTGAGTGATAATGATTTATAAAGAGCACGGCAATATACAGTCAAACCTGTCCATAAAATCGTCTGCTCGCAAACTTTCATATTGCCCTAATGGTCAACAATTGCTTCTTAAACAGGCACTATTCATACCAAAAATCTCGTTTATTTTTTTCGCAAACCTTTCCTTTTGTTGACATTTTGACGGTAAACTAACAACAGTGGCAAACATGCTCGACCCGCTTAACTGGAAGTGTATGCACAATCGTTTTGGCACGCATAATTTTTTTGGGGGAAGAAAAAAAACATATTTCCATAAGGAAATAACGTTTTGTTAGCAACAAAACAAAAATACGAAAAATAAAAAAAAAAAAATAAAAAAAAACACATTTGTTTTCACTCACTGATTTATGCAACAAAAGTATCTGGTTTAGTCCGTTTATGGCTTTGTTATGTCTACCCGTCAATTAGAACTCGTTTTGGTGATGACATATTATTGAATGTTGATCTTAATTTGCCAATGTCTAAAAATACTTAAGGAAAGGTCCACACACGCATGTGCCAATTTATACATGCCTTATTACTGATTATACTCTGTCTTCTTAAATTGAAATATTCAGTAACACCTTTTGAACAGCAACACATCAAAATAATACATACAAAGCTACGTGTTTATTTAATATTCAAATGCAGTCGCCTTTCTTGTTTTACAAACAAAATGCATGCATCGTTTAAGCAAAAATACAAATTTCGATTAAAGAGGTTACAATTGCATTAGAAGTAACACAATGAAATCGATGTCAAAACTAAGGAACAATGTATGTTATTTTTATAGTTAGTAAATATAAGCAACTAACGTTGCTCTATAATTATAAACCGTATATTGCGCTCTAGTTTTCGTGACATGCCAAGGACCCCCTCCCACGCAAAACACATCAAATGGTGTTATTTTAAGATAGATTGTTTACCTACTGTATCAACTTTGTAAAGGGGGGTTTGGTATGTTCGCACGGCTACAATGCTTGACTGGGTAAGGACGCCTAACGCCCATGAGTATGTGGGAATTGTTATGTTCGCTCTCGTATTGTGTTGTCTCTTTGATTGTTAAAATGTTACAAGAAATAAACCTCACTAACTGATCGTTAGGGATCCATATAGGACACTGCTATGTCCAATAACACATGTCTATAAAACAACATATAGAAGTGGTAAACTGAATCCATCAATTTCAGGGACGAAAATGTGTTTTTATATACCAATCAAAAGATCAGTTACATGTTCAAGCCAAATTCCAAACGACCTGACAGTAGTGATATAATAATAATAATACATGTAGCTAACTGAAGTCACTCTAAAGCGCTTTACAGTACATAGATATACAATCAATACAATAAGCATATACATTAAGCAATAAAATTTAGTGGAATTTGCAAGAGCTGCCTTATCATGCGCTCACTACTAGTCCTATGCCACCTAGCTAATATCTCCCAATGTGTGTATGCCTGCATGTGGGTTGGAGATGTAATGTGTTCTGTTTGTAGAGGGACTGTGCTTCTAACCTCATCCTTTATAGTGCAAATATATCGTAACATCCACCCAAGACTATTTTATACTCCAACTGGATCGTTGGAGTTGTGTGGGTAAGAGAAAACACTTTCTCCAAGTATCCCATGCGTACGACGACTTCGGGGATCGAACCCCGGCCGCCTGCGCGGAAGGCCGGGATGTTAACCATTCGACCAATTCTCCTTGAACTGTTCATCTTACTAATAACATTTTATGAAAAAACGAATTGCCCCAAACATACATATGTATGACGATAAATTATGCACTCACCATGTAGAGTGATCAGAGGGGACAAGGATAACTTAATAGCTTATGTGCTAAATATAACACCAATATTTTAAGAAGCTTCTATATATATACACGATGTTTCTGAAACAGTACACGTAGCACCAATGAAAACGTTGTACATGCAATGTCACAGAACAATCGTGCTCAGAAGCGGTGGCAGTAACGATAGGGTGTCTAGACCTACGATGATAAAACTCCATGTAACACCCTGTACAAGTACATGATGTATACACCAATATTATCTTAGTTGGCATTGTTGTCATGGAAACAGCTTGAAATGCCATACTTTCTTACAGTCTTGACACATAATGTCAGTTGGAGTTCAAGTTTCCTCCCTGCACTGCATACAGGGATATTTCCTTAAAGCGAACTAAAAAATTCTCATCAGAGAGTCCATAACTCTTTTGCAATATAAAAAAAAATCAATGAAATAAGAAGAGTGTTGACATATTGTATTTTAAATTTTTTCAGATTTTTTTGATAAAGTTAGGAAAAGAATTTAACAGATATGCTGGGTTCGCGGACATATTTCAAAATTATTTCTGATAACTGACTCAGGTGAATACCTATCAAAGTTAGAAATCCTCGTTCTCAACGGGACGATAATGAGTAATTCCACTAAACTTTCTCGTTAACTCGATCATCATGGCTACAAAAACTGTTCATAGCTTTGTCTATTGAAGTTAAACGCCGCTGATGTTCATTTCCTTGAAATGACGATTTATTACATGGCAAAATGATGTAAGTGTGGCCTTCTTGAAATGATTTTTTCCGGGTCTCTACAAAATTTTGGGTGCCTCGGTGGTCGTAATAGCTAACGCGCACAGTGATTACTAATGAGTACAATCAAACGAGAGTGTAAGACCACCCACTCTCTCTCCTAAGAGTTTAAGTTCGATTCCCAGCCGTGGCAGAAAAACAGAGGAATGTCTGGATTCCTCTCCACCACATAACAACATTTGCCCCCCTCCCCCTCTTTTTTTGTTTTGAGACCTATATATTTTCCTATCTTGAGAATTATACACCTAATGTATTCAAACTTGGTTGACCTACGAATCCTAATGAATTTAATATTTGGCGACCCAAAAGTCTAATACGTCCATGTCTTATATTTTTTCTTTGTTATATGGGCTCCCTTCAATCAACGATTGCTGTCTGCTAGGAATATGCGTCACTGCGTTTAGTAGTAAATGTCACGTACAAGAGTGACCAAGTTCTATCAATATAGGAAAGGTTCGGTTCAGTTTCAATTACGACAAAAAGCTGCTACATAAATGTCACCATAAACTGACAACGTAAGTGCAGACACAGTATTTGTCCAAGTGTCGTCCTAGACAGACAGACTCATACATATATTTACCTCGCTGTCCTAATAAACATTTAATTATAAATCGGAAAAAAACTAATATATTTAAACGTTTCGTTTATTCACGGCTTTAGTGCCTTGATCGGATCGTACTATTGTGATATTACTCATAAAAGATAAATTTATATATTAATAGCAAGTTGACGAGGTCAATGTGTGGTTTTATTAACCACTGATCAGAGACGTTAACCAAGGTCGATATCGATTCCCGGGGATCAATAAAAACATTAAATCGACTAAAGTCTACAATTGTTCCAGTACTTTTATTATATTTATTTGCATTTACGTCCTGTTAACAGCTACTGCCCCACTTGTATAAAACATCTATACTCTTAAGATTTCCTCAAGTCTATGATTTCCCATAGACAATACATCGCTTGAGATCTTCCTCAACGTTGAGATGTTTTCTACAAGTGGCCCACGGTCAGTTAAGTATACGTGACAGGTTTGGGTGGTGACAGAAAACCCATGAGATAGAAAACACCAACCTGCTGCCAGTTTCTGGCTTCTGCCCACGAAGGTCTCGAACCCACGACCCAGTTGAGGCTAGTGATAGAAGATGTGAGGCGCCTTAACACCCTCCCCCCCTCCCCCTCCCTTATTTTTTTGAAAACTCTTAATACAAATGCTGAATTATTTTTTTTTATCTTATATCTTTTCTGTTTGTATATATATACATTTCGACAGTTATGTTTCTTTTTTTATTAATACCAATCAAAAAGAATGTTCAATATACATATTATTTTTAACATATTTAACATTATAAAACCATGAAGACTTGTGATCTATTTAAACATGTAACTAACGACGTTAGAATGTGTTTAGGTATAATTTGTTTGACTGTGTTTTACGTCCTATAAACCGCTATGGTCATTTAAGGACGTGCTAGGTTTAAGGGGTGGAGGAGCCTGGCGACTGCCCCACGTAGGCCTCGAACCTGCAACTCAGTAGTGGAGGGCTATAATGGTAGCAGAATGTCAGACGCCTCAACCACTCGGCCACCGCGGTCCCTGTTTAGGTAGAAATGTCGTTACAATTAACATAATGAACGATATTCCATTTCAAAAATCAGTGATTTATCTCAATATTTCGAATTTCATATTTTTTGTAATCTCCTTCTGACTAATCGAAATTTTTAGTCAGATATTGAAAAAAGAGGCGCCGAAAGTCGATGCATTGACATTGAGGGGTTTTAATACACTCATAAAAAATATAGCTTTTCTACCGTTTTTTGGAATATATATATAAACTACTCAACGATATGCCATTAAGTACCTTCTCTTTTTTAATGTCATGATACATATAACGTAAACTGTGTTGTAACATCATCTTATATACATGTAACACATAACGAAGCTATAACTGGCTGTGGGGCACGTAAGTCTGGTGGTAGGATGCCGGGCTCGTGACCGAAGGGTCGCAGGTTCGAGTCACGGCACGGAATTTTGTTTTCCATTATATTTGCTACACTTTTGATTCTGTGAAAAACAGAATCATGTATCCATTTTCACTTCATGCTAAATTTATGTGACTCAACGATTCTCAACTGAGATTCGCATAAACGAAATAAAGCATCGTTCAATAGATTTCCAATTGAAAATGAAATTTAATGTTTTAGTTTTTATGCATTGCGAAATCTGGTGTACTACAGAGAAACACATATTAATAAGGAAAGCAATATTTACTCCTGACCTGTCCGAGACAAAGAATCAACTCGTCAATAAATGACAGCCACTCAAGTCACAATATCACCACAATTTCCCCCAATTGGAAGGTTTAAGAGTGATATATTTATACATAATTCTGTATATAGTGTTACGTACGTTTATCAGACTAGAGCAACGTCCTGGCGTGCGACCCACGCCCACGAAAAGTTCATATGCCAATGAATACATATGTAGGGTAATATTTATTATTATCACATTGTCTGGGAAATCAGTTTCATTTTGCTTTAGGATTGTCATTTACTGTCCCAAAACACATATACTGGGCTAACTATAGGTAGGGTATTAAGGTCATGTTACGATAGTGGGAGGAAACCTAAGGTCAACTAGAATATATGATTATCTATATATATATATTATCAATGCCAAAAGCCGTTTGTTTTCCTTCACTTTTTTCGTGTTAACAATGTGTTTATTTGCACTACAATCATCGATTTTATTATTGGTGAGAGTATCGTTCTATGTATCAAAATTATTTCCACTCAATTTCATAAATTTCAACACGATTCCGTGTTTACCGGTTCTAGAACTATACACACATGGACATATTTTTGATCGCATTTAATATTAATAAGACGCAAAAAATTATCTTAGACCTTTTTTATTCTTGTTACTCTGAAAACTTGGTATCTCCACCCAAGCGCAACGCATAGCGATGAAAAGAATAAAGTCTACCATTACATAAAATAACTCGTCCTAGATATCTAGGGGTGACTAAATATAAAACAATACTTTAGTTACTGTTTTCAGCATTCATCCTCATATACATAATGATTGAAAGGTAAAACAAAAATGCAACAGAGCCAGACTGGTATCGGATTCGAGCCCTGGACCTTAAGTCGCTATAATGTCTATCTTACCAACGAAGTAACTTGACAAGCAGTGTTTTACTTACCCCGCCCGTATATAGTTAACGTCCTTAACGAAATTAAGGGGCGATAACTGTGTGTATAAAGTATCTAGAATTTGCCTGCATTGAAACACCTATCTTTGATTTTTGAGTATGGCCGCTGCCTAGGGCTTCAACGATAAATTAACATGACAGTACGATACGTATCACGATACGATACGTATCACGATAAAAATCGTATCACGATACGATACCTATCACGTGACAATTCGTATCACGATACGATACGATACGTATCACGATACGATACGTATCACGATACGATACGTATCACGATACATATAGTAACAGTAGAAGCAAAGAGAAAAGATATGCTGAAAATTATTAATGGCAATATCACAAAAGGAAATAAGCATGATTTTAAAGTTTCACACAATTTACGTCTTTCAACTTGCATGTCGAGCTGGAACTGCCACCCGCCATGTGGGAACGGATATGAGCAGACCAAATTCAGAAATGACAAAATCCGGTAATATCGTAGGTGTATCAAGACCTCCCAAAAATATTGTGTATTGAACCGTTTTTAAAATTTCGCAATACTAGTATATCGTTTCAGCCTTACTGCTATCATACTTTCCTGATAGTATAAGGTGAATATTTTTTTGTCTCTCATCAGTTACGCGCAGTACGATATATTTCCTTTGTTATAGATCACGTGCATCACTCATGTCGTATTATAACAGAATTATATTCAATAACTATTAAAACAGACTCCAAACGAATGAAATTGATGAGTCAAGCAAATGACGCTAATAGAGAATATGATAATATTCTTACACCAATGTTCTAACCACTGTCAATCGTGTCGTGTGCAAAGGGCCAAAACGAAACCGCGATCTCACCACTCAAAGAATAATAAAGGCGAATAATAAAACTGACCAAACCGATGAAAGAGTGGCACTGGTCAGGTGTCGCTGACCACATCCGGTCATCGGTTTCCTGGACTGTTAGTCGTCCTGTGTCGGAGAACAATAGACAGTATGGCACCACAGTGTCAGATGTCCTGGAGAGAATGTCTGCTGATATATGCATTCTATTAATATATGTATGTATCACAGCATACACAATTTTAAACCTAATTTTTTTAATTGCTTTTTTATGTTTATGCAATAACTTTGATATTGTTGTTTTTCCTCCGTTTGTCAAAACATCTATTGTGTGTTTAGTTTAAAGCTTGTTTTATCTAAGTTCAAGCATGTTAATTCAATGAACAGAAAAGACAAAGGGAAATAGGAACAAGTGCCGCAGACCATTATGCACACTTATTATTGTGTTTTTGATATTATGACGACGGTGACCAATTAAAACATTGTAGTTAAAAGTTGTATTTTCTCCACAACGGGCATTAATCCTCTCTATAGTAGCATGACATTTGTCTAACAGACATTTTCTTAGACATTTGAACTTCAGTTCGATGGAGCATCTTGTCGTTGGCTATACTGTTTTGCTGTATTAATGAATGACACCGTCGAGTCATATGTTGTTGTATTTTTCAATGGTTCATTTTTTTATCTTTAGAAGCGTATCACCTAGCTAGCAAAATTTATATAAATTGAAGAGGATCGAGACTCGAACCCTTGACCTCTGAACATAAAACGGACGCTCGTACATGTATTAGTTTCGCTATCTGGGAACCGGAAATCACTCGGCCCAGTCGCTCTGTTCATCTTCTTTTTTTCAAATTATATACACTTGATATATATATACACCACAAGTTCGGATTTGTCGTTACACAGCGTAACTAAAAGTTCCACGAAGTAAGAGATTGTCACAGGCACCACTTTAATGGTAGATGCAAGATTGAATGGCCAGACCAATTTTTTTCGAAGCCAGTACAAACAGGTAGCAAATCTAGACGGACGCTTGAAATATTTGAGCTATCTAGACCCCTTTTTATGCACTAGCTTAGAATCTTTCACTGAAGCCAAATTTTACTTTCCCGGTAGTAGATACCTTAAACTATTAACATTTTGTCTGTGCTTCAGAAGAATGCCGTGGAGAACCTTCAAGCAAAATACCGTTTTCGATGCTTACAATTGACATATGAATTGCTTAATGTGATTTAATCGAGTTGATTTGAGCACATAATCAATGCTTAAGTATGGGATCGGTTTCGTAAATACGGACCCAGGTCTCATATTCAAGTATCATGTACTATTTGCATGCTCAAGCATGAGTTATGTGCTCAAAGCACTTTTCTTGTAAGTCGCTTAAATCATCCTAAACGATTAAAAAGTATTTTTGTAAGTCGCTTAAATCATTCCAAACGATCAAACAAGTGATATGTAAACAATAACAACGAAAATAGTATTCGGCTATAAGTCTTTTTTAATGTTTATCCTTCGTCATTGGCAATAAGATTATTTGTATTATTTATTACAGGAAAAAAATGGTTCCGAGCACATAATCCATGCTTGAACACGAGAACGGCATCCTGAAAACGGGCCCAGGTCAGAGACAGTCACACGGTCAAGTCCCGTTATACGTTATAAACGTTAGTCTGTGGCACACCCAGTGTAGTAGAAAGAGAGAATAGTATGAATATGACCTTATAACGGTTTTTTAGGCGGGTGATTCATTTGACCGTGTCATCCAATCTATCTCAAGTGGACATTTACTGGTTTTATTTTTTCTCTACTTTTTATGTCAGACACGGTTGATTTTCTAGGTCATGCATATGCAAATTAGGTCAAGAGTTTTGTAGTTCATTGAACTACACTCCTTGTCCAATAAACCACTTGGAAATCCTGATTGGTCAGGACGTGTAATCTCGCTTTAGCTGCAAAGTGATTTAAAACGTTTTTTGACATACCGCTATTTGATCTATACATTGCTGACCAATATATTTGCTGGTATTGGATTGCGTAGCAATATGGTCATTACAAAAAATACGAATTCGGTTTAAAATACGAAATAAACTTGGTAGCCTGTCTACTTAAGTGTATTGCATTGTAATAGCACAACATGGCAAACCCAATCAAACCAGGAAGTTACGTCACACAGAAAGTGTTTTTTATCTATATGTTCCTAACTGATTTGCTGAAATGAATTTTACTAGATATATCGTGCTGGTGAAAATGATGTGATTCACAACTGAACAAGTGATATTAACCGAGGGGATTTACCAGCACAAAAGTCCATTACTATTTTAATATACGCTGGTTTAAGGATTAACTTGAATATATTTTTCATGTTATGGAGATATAACACAAAAAAACGGAGTGAGTACACTTCAGGTTTTTGTGTCATATCTCCATAACATGAAAGATATATTCAAGTTAATCCTTATAATTCTATGATTAATCATTCTATACACAATCATTGTGGAGATTCATTTTTATTGATTGCCTCTTTATTCTTAGAAATTATTACGCCACTGTATCAGCCAATCAGAAGCGACGTTACAAACGGCGACGTCATTTTTTACGTTATGGGCTGATAACATATTTTTTAAGCCAATCGAAATGCTTGTTACACGCAAGGTTAAAATTATTCAACCCTTATTTTAACACCAAGATCAAGGTTCATAGTATAAAATATAGCCACTGTTGAATCTTACAGTTCAGCATCGTAGCTTTCGAAGACATCGTCAAGGGTATTTCCTTAAAATAAGCATTGGAGGACACGCACTTCGTGCTCACTGACCTTTTTTCGTGTTAAAAGCACGTACAGTAACCGAGGCGAAGCAAGCGCAAGCAACCATCTTTTGATGTCGTCAAACAGATCGCTTTCCGGTCTAACTGCGCATTTGTTACGCCAAGTTGCGGGAAATGTCCATTAAGGCTGTATTTAGAAATCGATATTCACAATAACATTCTATATGAGTTTTTGAGGACTGGTCACGCGTATAAGATCCGGCCAATGCGATTCCAAGACATTTTCTAACATAAAATAAGACTTGTTGATCGATATATGTCCTTCTCATTATCGCGAAGAACCGAAATGGAAATTAGTGTTTCCTGGTAATAAGCAATTCTAAATAAACCATTTCTTCATCGTATCGAAATTGCATTCAATAATAAACTGATACTCTTAATCAAATTATCTCTTTGCGGTACACATATGATACTAGCTTAATCTTACAGATCTTGAAATATAGTATAGATTGCTAAATAATATGCGAATAAACCTGATGCCGTAATACTAGCTATGTTTGTAGTGTTGAGCATTTAGTTAAATACTATAGTTCTGTGACGTCATTGCATGTTTACGAATATGAAAAAAGGATAAGAAAAAAAGGGTTAGGATCTCTTGCATAATTATAAGCAAAAGCAATGTGCCATCCGATTTCTTTTTCCTCAGAAACCAACGGGTTAATATTGTAAATGGTCACTATGCAAATGCCCCAATATGTTCGAGGTCAACAATCGGCTAAATAAATAGGGAAGACGTATCGATGAAAAAAGAAGTTTCATATATCAACTTAGGACAGATGAGATAGGTAAAGGTAGCATTGACCCTTGAGAATCAATCACGGCAAAATCGATGGTTATGACCCCGCAAACTCTGGAGCATAGCAACACAAATAAAGATGACAAAAATGCATGTCCACCACCAGAGAGGTTAAATTACAGACCGGAACTGGAAAGAACAAAGCATTATATAAAA
>JAULCA010318792.1:0-11292 GCA_032360845.1 Crassadoma gigantea
AGTTACACCAGTAGGGGTATGATATCTAGTGTATACGAGTTACACCAGTAGGGGTATGATATCTAGTGTGTACCAGTTACACCAGTAGGGGTATGATATCTAGCGTATACCAGTTACACTAGTAGGGGTATGATATCTAGTGTGTACCAGTTACACCAGTAGATGTATGATATCTAGTGTGTACCAGTTACACCAGTAGATGTATGATATCTAGTGTGTACCAGTTACACCAGAAGGGGTATGATATCTAGTGTGTACCAGTTACACCAATAGGGGTATATCTAGTGTGTACCAGTTACACCAATAGGGGTATATCTAGTGTGTACCAGTTACACCAGTAGAGGTATGATATCTAGTGTGTACCAGTAGGGGTATGATATCTAGTGTGTACCAGTTACACCAATAGGGGTATATCTAGTGTGTACCAGTTACACCAGTAGGGGTATGATATATTGTGTGTACCAGTTACACCAGTAGGGGTATGATATCTAGTGTGTACCAGTAGGGGTATGATATCTAGTGTGTAACAGTTACACCAGTAGGGGTATGATATCTAGTGTGTACCAGTTACACCAGTAGAGGTATGATATCTAGTGTGTACCAGTTACACCAGTAGAGGTTTGATATCATACACTTTCAATTAAGGGTGCCTGCTACTTTTTTTATTTTGTATGTATTTAGTTAGAGTTATCTTTCATATATTAAAGTCCAATCACTTTTCTGGTCCGTCCATGTCAATGAAAAGACTTACAGTGTGCTTTTAAAAGCTAATTTTCACACAAAAACAAAGACAACTTTTTTCTTTTGATTTTTATCGAATTTTGGTTAAATTATCCTAATATATACTCTCCAACATAATTTTTGATTGGATGTGGGCATTCCTTCACAAAATTAACATACAATATAATGGGAAAATGACGTCACGTGAACTTATGTTTGTTGTCGAGTTATGTACTAGTTATAACAGCTTAAACTTTTTTTAATCAAATGATTCTACTATGAATTAACGGTACGTTAACAGATCCAGTATTTTTAGGAGACAAAATTATCTTTAAAGTTTGTCATTCTTTTCAAGCCTCTGTATAGTCTTCCGATTGAGAGGTACAGTGTATCTACTTCCTTTGAAAGTTTATTTCTTTATATATCAAAATTATGAAACTACTATATTCAATTAGGTGATCTATTTATAATTATATATAAATGCATTACGAATTCTATGTTTAATATATTAATTAAACATGAACAATCCACAAAATGTCTCAGTGCATAAATTAATTTCTTTATCTTGTAACGAAATTTTTCTAATTTTTTCTGTATATTCATTTAACACGCTTTGCCTTATTTGGTAAATTACCGATGTCGCGAGTGTCCTTGTAAACAGGAAGCACGCTGCACCTTCCGTATGAGATCATTTTTTGGTGAGGTGACGTCACTGTACTGATCTCACCGACAGAGTGGTATGCTTACGGCCTACTGGTACATAACTTACTTGACAAACATGAGATAGTGGAATCCGGTTTGGGACTGGACACATTCGTAAAGGTATTTGTGTATTGAAGTGTCATAGCCGACAGATGGGATTCCAGACTGGGGTTGTTACTAAAACAATATTTCATATGTAAGGTAGAATGCATTGTTACTTCATATTTACATTTGTTATGTATTAAATGATTTTATTATATGAATTGGATTTTAATCCCGCAAAAAATCACACGAAATACATGATGTCATAATACAGAGGAAAATGTGTGTATGAATATTAGAATATCTTCTGAGATGATCCCCTCTCTCGTACCTTGCCTCTGCTCGAATCACGTGACTTCATTGAATTTCCTGTGTGAATCGAGGCGGGCGGCGGCCCGGTTGATATGGTTTGAACATTGAATGATAATTTTGCAACTTTAGACAATTGTGCCATCGTGAAATTATCATTCTTGAATTTCATTGTTTTGTAGGGATTTATTTTAACGTTTGATACACGGGAGACAGCAGAGTAATCAGTTTCCACACTTTCTGAAGTCGTGTGGATCATTTGCGATATTTCAAAATGGCGGACGATCCGTACGCTGGTGTGAGCGCTCAGGAGCTCAAGTATCTTGCAGTTGATAGGAATCGTATAAATGATCCTATGGTACAAGCAGAATGGGCAGCAAAAAGATTAATTTGGGTTCCTCACGAAGTCCATGGCTTTTGTGCTGCCAGTGTCGTTTCGGAAAAGGGGGATGAATTAGAAGTCCAACTTGAGGAAAGTGGAAAACATGTGAAGGTGCACCGCGATGACTGTCAGAAAATGAACCCCCCTAAGTTTTCCAAAGTTGAGGATATGGCCGAATTGACATGTCTCAACGAAGCGTCAGTCCTTCATAATTTGAAAGATCGATACTATTCGGGTCTAATTTACGTAAGTATCAATGCATTTCGAGGCCGAAAAAGAGCACACCCAAAACAGTGCATTCTTTATTGACACAGTCGCACTGAGATGCACGAGGTTAACATGAATCACAGTGTGGCAATCCCTTATGAATTCTGTTATCAGTAGAACTTAAGACAAAATCAGTATTTTATAAAAATTATGGAAAATATGATGTGAACAAAATCTTGATTGTTTCATCTTTATTCTACATTGTAACAAAATATATTGCATGCACTTCGGATGCAGTGACAGCTCATAAGGTGACAGTACCCAAATCGGATCACGTTTAGCAAAAATACTTATTAATCAACAAATATGGTACAAAATTAGTTACAACAATGATGTAATAGATAGCGATGCACCAGTTTATGTCTACAGATGATTAGTTTTTAAGTTCAAATAGCACAAGAAAACGTTATTTCAACTCAAATGTCAGTGTTTTGATAAAGTTTTTAAAAAATGGCGCGTGTAATGATTGTGCATATTGTTTTGGACTATAGAAATGAATTCACACTGTAAAAATACATATAAATTCTAAAGATCATCATAAAAGACCAAAAAATATTCATTTGAAGCGTAAGATACTGCAAAATTTAAGCCTTGATCCAATTTGGGTCCCGACATTCGCAAAAATCGTAGACGCTGATTGGTAACTTCAGAGCGTTCTATAAATATCTCAAGTGAGCCTCGGGTGCTGATTTTGTTTGTGAGAACACCCATCAATATTCTTTTTTTTGATACAACCATAAATGAATATAATTCCTCCTCTGATTTTTCAATTATTTAATAAAATGATTGTTTGGTGATCCAATTTGGGTACTGTCACCTTAAATGTGGTCCACGAATATTGTAAAAAATGCATTATTTAGAAATTATTTTTCATGGAAACTCCTTCAGATTGCTCTACTGTATTGTAAGCATTGACCCAAGTGGTTGGCCAATGTGCTTTATAGTGTTATTAATGATAAATCAGATATAGTATGCATTAATGACAATTGATAGCTATTGTCAGCCTCAACATTGTTCTCAGTTTTAAAATATGCTAGTTTTGCATTTATTGTGAAATGAAATGATTCATCTGGGAATAGGAAGAACCCCTCTTATGGGAGACCTATTGGGTTTTCCCTGCTGTTAAATAAGATATAAAACCCTGCAATGTAATCTAGATAGCACTTAATTTTCTTTAGTTTCCTAGTTGTAATCTGCCCTGACAATGACCTAAGTGATGAGAGAGGTCATGAGTCATCTGTTAGATGCTGATAAGACATTGATTTTGTAGGGGTGTATAGAGGTACATTATGGTATTTGGCTTCAAATTAAATGACACTCTGCTTCAGTTATCTGATCCATTTCCTTTCATTTTCAAATTTGGTCATGAAGTCACCCATTGTAACCTGACAATGTTGTTACGAGTAATAACATAGATTAACCAAATACAATTTACACCCCCTATTGTAATGATTCCTTATCAGGAAATGGGTTATATGGTATTTCCTGATACTAATTGAGCTCAGGCTTTAGTTTATGACAAACTTTCCATGCCAACTGCTAGAAATTTGAGTAGAAGGGACTACAAAGTTATTTTGGAATGAAACATGAAAGCGTCAGTTTCTGGTCCTACAGTTGCTAATGACGTTTTGTTCAATAATTCCTTGTTAAAGCGAGTATCTTAGTTTACGGTATATAGAATTAAACCTTTTTATAAAAAGTTGTATGGAAATTCCAACTGTATAATTTGTCCTTTAAAGCCTTGATTATAAAGGGAAATCCTGCTGATTAGAATCCACTAATCAAAAGTGTTTCTCCTATGGGTATACATAAATTAAATCCCTTAAAGATGGTACAAAACTTTATGAACTAGAAAAATGATTTTGTGGTTAGGCTGTTATTTATAGTGTATTGGCTGCGATAATTGTATATAGGTCACAGTGCTGGAGGTCTATAGGATGTCTCGGTTGAGCGCTTCTAAAATTGGGACAGCTAGTATGTGTAATTTGTCCAACAGGTGGACAGGTGATCAGATGGACAGGTGAAAAAAATGATGGAACATTTTCCCTACATGTATTACAACTGTAGTGTCACCTTGCTGTTGTAACGTTAAACCCCTATCCTGCCCCAGCTGTGGATTAGACTGATTAATTCGAACATTTTCCACATAGTTATGCCACATTATCAGTATGCATGTCAGTTGTTAATTATGTAATTTGTCATTGTGAGTGCACTGAGTGGTAATTTGTTTGTACCAAAACTTGGTAATAAGCAAGTGCTGAATGTAGTCATTAATTACTTGGCGTGATGCCTACCATAAGCACATTTTTAGTTGATACCAGTTTCTTTTAATTATCCTGCATTGCGTGTCAATCTCAATAACGTTGTGATTTCAAGACTTTTTACTTTGAAGTTTACACAAATCAAATTGTTTTAAGAAGTTTGCAAGTCTTGGTGTTTGTGTCGATAGAAAAGTGAGTTCTACTATAGCTATTTGACTAAGGCAGGAGTTTTAGGTGACTTAAGGGTTTTAGGAGACTTAAGAGTTTTAGGTGACTAAGTCAGCATACCTGTCATAAAGATGTCCTGGTGGAGAGGGTGTTATCTGGAGGAAGGGTAGTGTACAAGTTGATGGTATATAGATACACTTAAAAGATAGCCATGTTGTTATATGTAGGAGTTACCTGGGCAGATACTGAATGGCTCACCATTATTTGATGTTGGCAAACACAATGTGGACACCAGTGTTTACCCCTTTAATTACACACTGGCTGTCCTCCAATGGTATAACCCAGATGTCAGAGATACATCCTGTAGTCATTTACAAACATATTTCATATAAGATTAAGGAAACAGCTCACCTACACATTATTTGAGGACCAATAAGGCAGGAAACAGTTTTGTTAATAAATATTTTTGGACCTTGAGTTTAATGCCAATATTTTGCCTTTTCAACATTTTTGGTTTGTTCTTCCTCCTTAAGAGACAAGCTGTAGAAACAACTTTTCATTTAGGACTTAATTAGCATGTCCAGTATTTTTTCCCTGATTATGAAAAGCAACCTTTTCCCAGTGGTTGCATGAACATAATCAAAAAGACATGTCACATAAGTTTGAAGTGTTATACAATGAGCCAGTCAAAAGGATAATTGTTTGATTTTATCTTTTAAACATTCAGTACGGCCGGTTATAGAGAAATACTTCCTAAGAGCTATACAAGTACCAAGTCTGTAATTTACAATGATTAACTAGTGAATGGATAACTGGACCACAAAGTTAGATTATTCATGCTTAACAAAAGAGTGATTGATGCATGGAACATGAGTAAAACTAACAGACACAACAGGAAGTACATCACCTCTCCAGCTTAATACATAGGAAGGTGCACTGGCTACAGCAAGGGAATAATGACCCATTTATAGACGATTCAGTTTGTAATGCAAGCAGTGTTGGCAATCTGCCTAAATTTGCATTATTATTTTTAATTTCCCCTACTAACTATACAACTTGAAGAGGAAGATAACAAAAGTTATATATATGTATACACAGTAGAAATCTTGTGTAACAAGAAGGTACACTACCCTTTTTTATTTTGAAGAGTTAAATTGCATAAATTAATTTGAAATCTTTTACAGTGTGCATGTCATTTAAACCTTTAACCAATTTATATAAAATTTAATTTCACTTTATTTGTCATGCTTCAGTTGAACAGTTGGCATAAATGCTTACATAACGATGAGTTAACATTTATTAGTTCCATCAGTTTTTATTTCCGGTACAGTCATACCCAGGGCATCCAGTTGACCCTTGATTTTTAGCAATTTCACCAAGAGTCAAATCTGATTTTGGGGAGTCAAAAACATACTCTCAAGGGTCTACTGGATGCCCTGATACCACCTAGGATTTAGCTGTCCATAATAGTAATACCATCTTGACAAGATCCATATATATGTGTGTAGTCAATAACTAAAATTTGTGTAGCCAAATCAACCTACCGTAGTTCAAATGTGTATTTTGTGCTATTATAGTTCCGACGAAGATCGGTTGTATAAATATAAGAAATGTAGGATAAAAAGTTTAGATGAACTAATTCATAAAATTTCAGTTATAATCTTCAGGAATAGACAGTAAATATTGACATGTTCATTTCAATTTCAGACATACTCTGGTCTGTTTTGTGTGGTGGTAAACCCATACAAAAGACTACCAATCTACACAGAAAAAGTCATCGATTTGTACAAGGGCAAAAAGCGACATGAAGTTCCACCCCACGTTTTTGCTATCACAGACGCAGCATACCGCAGCATGTTACAAGGTAATGAATTGGAAGAGAATAACCTCCAACATTTTTATTCGGTTGTGTTCTGAGCAACCACTGTTTCAAAAATTCTGAAGCAATATTTTCTCCCCATTTTGACACTGGTGTTTCGTTACAGTTTTATATCATGTGGCAAACAAACAAAAAGGGTGGTCACTAATTTATTGAAGTGTTGGCAGTTTTGTTGATAAGGTACATATTGCATAGATCTATTGGTGCAACTGTGAAAGATACATATATAAATGTCTCTTTAACTGATTTAGATTTTGTGATATACAGCTGTGAAACTGTTCAAAGGCAGCGTTACCTATCCACAGGTAAATTGTTTCAAAAAAAATTCTTCACTTCGAGTGAGTCAATGGGATAAATTCAGCAGACAAATGTACATATATAGTGGGAGAAGTCTGATAAGTTTTTGACTAATATTGTGATAAAAAGAAAAATTTCTACAGTTTGTAACACAGTGTAGGGGTGAATGTGACTGAAATGTTGAACCTGTGTAGGTTTGTAATTCGATTAATGCTTTCTCAGTAACATGCAAGGGAAAAAAACTGCCATACATTTGTAAAGTTTTCTGGTTGAGTCTAGCTGATAAGTTTTATTTTGTATAAGGCTTGCTCTGCAAGGTCAAAAGTCAGGATTGCTCTAGCATGATAAAATCACTTATGTGTACTGTGGGTTTTATTTATGGTCTTTAACAGGACTCTGTGTTAAGTATTTGCCTACTAGGAGAAATAAATGCTGATATGAACGGAGAAAAAAATATGAGGAAATGTTATATATATTTGTTGTGTATGTTCTGCCTAAGAAGTTATTTCCTCATTGACAAGGAATATTGGTTTGGGTTAAGAGTTCATGACTTCGGTGCACCGACCATCAATCCTGTGCCACTCAATATCATTCATGCTGACATTTATATATATATATATATTAGTGGACCTTACAGCTTTTAGGAGGGCTTGGGAAATCTGGCCACTATATAAATTGTTTATACAGTAGATGGATGTACTTCTTAGTAAACTTTAACTCTTCAGTGTTCCCCAAAATCCAAAGCTGTGGAGTGGGGTTATACCCAAAGCTATTGGTTATTCCTAGATGTTTAGCTCACCTGGCCCGAAGTGTACTACCGGATCTTGAAAATCTATAATATATACTTTTACTTTGACATAAATTAATATCTGATTTAATACGATATTATACTTTGATTTACTTCACAATTCTACTTTTCCCATACCCAGTCTAGTCAATCAAAATATTTATTTTGATATTATAGGTTGTGCTCGTGGACCTTTATAACATGCGTGCAGGCTTATGCCTTTGATATAAAAATTGTACACCCCCTGGCTGTGACTTGCAACATTAAACAAATGTGCATCTAATGAATGCATGATTATATCATGATTATAACCTAACTGTATTATTGTCTACATCAGGAATTGTCTCGTGAACATAAAATTACTCAAAAAATTTGGTCTATAAGAGCTTATATGTCCCCTGGACTTCGTTACAAAATATTTTACTCTGCCAAAAGTTCTGTATTTATGTAAGACAACAGTAAATAGATATAATGTTGTTATCTGTATACCATAGTTATGCATGGCATGCCTCACAGCCCTAGGGACCAGTCTCCAGTACATTCCAGGTATGATGGAGCCTATTCTACTTCAGATAATGACACTCCATTTACATATAATATACCTTTAAAAAACTGAAAATGAAACCCACAAGTTTGTCAACAGACACCCACTCATTTGTGTACGGGTGCACTACCCATAGAAGCGTGACTGTTTATAATTTAGTGTCTCAGCTATCTGCACCAGTTCATTGTATGCAAGTACAGGACTCTAAAGGTGTGTGCATTTTAAGCATTGATAATGACTGATTAAGAATATAAAACTGAATTGAAAGATTTATGAAAACAAATTCAAAGTAAAGCAAATTTTATTTGCACATGAACTGCACTTGCACATGCATTCAGCCATCATTGAAGTTTTGAAAGCTGTTTTATTATAAAAAAAATCATTGTCAGCATGTACATCATTGTCGGCATATAAAATGTTCAATCTTAACAGTAGACCCATAGACAATCAAGAACGACCCTGTAGGTCAATGGTAATAATTCTTTACAATGAAGACCAAATTGTCAGAAGTTATTTCTGTGTCTGATCCAATGATATAGTAGAGGGAAAAATTGTTAGGTAAAATTATTTTTCTACCTTAATAGGTGTATAAAAGGTTTCACAATATCATGGTTTATTAGGCACTAATAGTAATAGGTAAAAAAAAAGAACTGGTCATAAATATTTCAGTATGTCTGCAAGAAATCTCTATATCACATACTGACATAGATCTATTGTCTACAGTGTGTAAATTGAAAGACTGCATATATCCAGTAACTTCTATTTTTAAATGATTCCAGGACATAAATGTCGGGAAATTCTTATTTTGATATGGTATGTAAATATTTATGAATCATTCCTGGTGTTCCTGACTTTCCTATAAAATTTGCATTTGAATTTATACACATAACTATTTAGTGAATGTTCCTGAAGGTATTTGCAATTGAATCAACGACTTTGAGTGCTCATGGTATGAAATTCTTACATAATTACATGATCTGAGTGTTATATCTTTCACAGCAGAGTACATACCTTTGACAGTATTGTTAACTTATCAGGAATTTCGTAAATTGTTTTCAAAGATATCCTGAGTAATCGGTGCATTTCTCAAAAAAAACAACACCCATTTATATAGGACATGAATACTTTAAACCTGTGTATTTAGGTGAGCTCTTGCTTAATAACAATACCGTTGTGTAATAGACCTACATCATTAATTTGGCCAAGAACAATGGTTCTGATATCGTACTGGGCTTGTCCACATTCCGAGCATTCTAGTTTTACCATTGATCGTCTCCAGCACTGCTGAGGTCACATATTTCAGATAGCTACCTGACCTTGAAATTGGTAGTCGTCACCTTCCTTTGAAACATGAATGAAAGAGATTCTGTGTAAATGGAAATCTGCAGAATTGTAAAGATATAGAAATAGAAATTTAATAGCAAATGTATTGTGAAGTAAGATTTGTGTCGAGCTCAGTGATAACTGATAAATATACAAAAGGTGGGGTTTAGTGGGCCCTTCAAACCCCAGGCTGGCTATATATGTTACGGTAGTCCTTTATAATAACTTTGAATACTGCAAAATGTGTTTAAGATGTTCACTTACTGCTCCTAATAAAACAGGAAGCATTCTAGTCCGAGATAAAAGGTTAGACCAGTAACACAAAAGGATGACCTCTCAATACCAGAATGACCTTTAGTATTTATATCTGTCAAAATAAGATAGCTGTTGGTTGTGGCAGGAGTTGAAGTATTAACAATCATCCGCTTGGGCTTGCTGGTATTCTGAAAATGTGAACATACAGCTTGTACATCAGTCGGTCCTGACACTTGTAGTGTTGTAGGCTACTTGTTAAACTTGTCAGAAAGTGGGGTACTTGTTAAAAAACAGTTGTCAGAAGGCAGAGTTGATGTATGCTTATATATTTACATTACAAGATCAGAATTAATTTCTCAATGGAGTTTTCGACATTATGTACTTTAGTGTATGGGGCTATGGGCATTTAATTTGACTGAAAAAATTGAAATGTGGGGTTAAGAGCTAAGTCATTGGCGTCTTAAGGTGAAGTAAGGCCATTTATCACCTGAAGAAGTATGATTTTGACAGATATACAATGTGGAGGCTATACATATACAGGATGTTCACAGTTGGGTTCCCATGGTGTACTCCAGGGGCATCTACATTTAAATATTTCAAACTCATATTTGATTATACATTTATTTTTACCATGTATACATGTGTACAAGTGGTATGTAGATTTACTGATTTTTTATGGAAAATCTGAGTCACGTCATGTATTTATATGCAATTTACAAATCACAATCTATCTAATACGTACATATATATAACCAAGCATTTGTGAAGATAAAACAGAGTAAATATGGGTTCTGCTGTCCTTCACAGGTGTTTTCTGTGATATTAAAAAAACGATCAGGTGGTTTGCATTTAAACAATATTGATATTCATGTACGGTAAAATGTGTTTTTCTTTTTGTTTGCAGACAGAGAAGACCAGTCCATCCTTTGCACGTGAGTTTGTATAAGAATAACATAAAAATGAGGGAAATATTTCAGTCGTATGTGCATGTGCCTTCGTATCTGATATGTCAGGACTGTTTCAATGTGCTTTTATATAGTTCTTCACTTGAACAATTTGACACTCGATGTCGTTCACCATCGGTTGATAATCGGTGAAGCACTAAAAGTGTCAGTGTAAGAGTGTGTACTAAATTTGATATGGACTTAAGAAGCATAGACAACATTTAAATTAAGGGGATGTACAATTAATACTAGTCATGAACTCTAGATCTATACAGGCTTGTACAGAGTCAGAACCACAATCAATTCAATCTTTCCTAAGAAGAAGAAATATATGTGCTTTATAGTTTATCTCATATCACTCGGCAGAGACTAAATATAAAATCTAATGCTTTCCTAAGGCAGATATATTTGT
>JAULCA010318792.1:13179-25540 GCA_032360845.1 Crassadoma gigantea
TCCTCAACTAACAGGTGGATTTCATTGAAACTTTGGCACTTGCATGAATGATCGATATTTTATGTAGTTGTGCAACGGAATTTTAATAATTTGTGATTTTGACCCTTTTTGGAGGAGTTATGTCCCTTTGCTAGGGATATTAGCATTCAGTTATTTTTGTGGAAGTTTAACAAAATTATCATTTATATTGCTAAATATGTTGAAGAATAATTCTCATATATACACTACTTGGCAGAAGCGGGGGAAACAGTGTTTCATTTTTACCAGAAATATATGATGAAGTGACATTTTCCATGACATTCTACAGTAAAATCTCAATACAGTCCCTCTTGTTCCATTGCCAACTTGCTTTAGTTTCCACAGCTGTATTTCAAGGCCCCCTTTTGCCTATTTGTTGGCACTGTCTTTTATATTTCCCTAGTAATGTTACCAGACATCTTCTTTATGATGTCCCAAAATAATTGCTTGACACATGGTAGCAGTTTAATAAGTTCACAGTAGATCTTACATATACCAGTGACAGTGAAGGTTGATAGGCAAACACTGTCGGCTGCTGATCTGTTAAATAGGTCAACCCTACATTGGCGATTTTCCATATGTCCCCTCGTTATGTCCAGTCATTTCCATCTCCTTGTGCAGCTTCCGGAGGCCAGGTCCCAGCAGTATTACAGTTCGGAGTAATTACTGTAGTACAGTTATAGAAGCCAGTTTATGCTGTGGTATTATATACACAATCCATTAAATGTGATAACAGGAAAGCAAACAATAAATGTCTCCCCCAGTTTTTCCCAGAAGTGACAACTCCGTTTTCAGCTGAAGCAGCAGATGTATGTTATATTTATAGACTTTGATATTTATGAAGAGTGTAAAGTTGATAAGATACTTGATTAAAGTTTACACTAAATATTGAAAACTGTTCCCCTGCCCTATACTTGCGGCTTCAGAACAGTAAAACAAGGCTGTTATCAGGGAGCCAAGCCGTAAACCAGCTGAAGGGCCAGGAGATAAAGCTGAATTATTACATCTTATACAATAGCCAGTGTTCATGTGTTGTTGGACAGGTTTTCAGACCAGTGGTCCCTGGTAGAGAACTACCTTTGACCTATATCTATGTACATATATATACCATATATTATACATTAAACTGGTTCCACCCTCAAACACAGCTGGACTCTTTTGTCTATTCTGATAAATAGGGATCTTATTTCTATTTCAAAGTATTAAATATAAAAGATTGTTTTTATTCAACGATGATGTTACACTCTCAGTTTTTGAAAAATTAAAGTGGAGATATCTAGTGCAATGTTCCTAAATATATTCAGGTGTATTCCTAGTTGACTGGTGTTGAGTGCTCTGTCCAGATTTAATACCCAATTTAGGTGTAAATGTTCAATTTTCATTCCTACTCAACAGTTGCCCCGTGTAATGGCGTGCGCCCAGATACATGCAGAGACAAGAAAGTGTTTTGAGCTGGGATGTTGTATTGTAAAAACATATTGCATTCTTTTTATAATCTCAAGCCTAAATAGAAACGTTCTTCAAACATAGAATAATACAAAATTTAAAAGGATCACAGAATTTAACCCAAAATTTAATCCACCCAGGTTTAACAATTACACAGGTGTGGACAGACTTGTCATGGTCCTGCTATCAAATTTCTTTCTGAGCAAGCTTATGACTTTTATTTGCTCGTCTGATAAAGGTTCAGGGACACTTTTTGAAGCTTTTTTATAGCTGGGTTTCACTGACGAGACAGTCTAGCAGTTAAGTGTACATGTGCAGTAGCATGTCTGTAAGGATAGTTGTTAAAACTTATATCCGGCCTCCAACTTCTACAAAACACGACAGTAACGAGTCTTAATGTGTTGGTCCCATGTTTTCATTGCTTATTCAGGTAGCATAGTGACTCGACTGCCAGAGGGGCGACGTTTTCTTGTGTTGAGCTTTTGTGGAATTTCTCATTGATTCAGTCGACCTAAACATGTCAAACAAATAGGTGATTCTTATAGGTTTATTGGACATTACTCATTTCCATTTAAAAGGGGGGGGGGGGGAGCTTTAATACAGGTTTCAGTAACATAACGAGTTAACCTGGTGAGTGATGATTACGATACACATAGTTCGTGTATATGAAAATATGTATACACAGTCATTGGATGACAGAATGCATGTTTTTGTGCAACCATGCATACTTAATACTAGTGTTGTTATACTATACTGTTTTTTGCCAGGTCAGCATACCTAACTGGCAGAGATATTTAGTTTACCTGTATATAGTAGACATGAATGACTGCTTTTGTTCAGGTGTTTTTTTTTGTCTTGAATGTCGGCAGCGGATTGGTTCGTGTGCCAGACTGTAGTATGTGGTTATGTGTCTGGGGCGGTAGTAGATAGTCCGCTCAACTATTGAGTAATGTTTCTCGTCATATAATAAGGAGACAGATAGAAATGTTACACTCCTTTACCTTGCTAATGACTCACATGGTCGCTTAGAAGCCCATATAAGGTGAAATTACTGCTACTCTTACTGGCTACCTTTTGAGGGAGAAAAAAAAGACAATTTAATGGGCAAAAATTCTTACTACATTATTATCCTGGAGAGTTTGAGGAATTTGCCAGCTTGATAATGGATGTAGTGAGTTATTCAGAAGGTCTATGATTAAATAAGTTATCTTAACATTCCTGTATAAGATGGTTGAATCTGTACTTGTATTGAACATTCACCTCCCAGAATGATGTATCATTTACGTTAAGGTTGGAATTTTTGCTGCAAAGGTTGATGGACAAAGGGTTATTGACATTCCAGTCGTTAGCATCAGTGTTAAAGTCTCACTCCGCATCAGTATCAGTCCACAGGGCACTAACTATGTGGTCCATACTGCTCCAAGTAACATCTTCATAAAGTGTGGTCAACTTTCATTCATCTGCTTTACAGCTTTCATGTTGTTATTTTTTTCATAAAAAATCCATTTCAATTTTGAAAAGCAATTTTGCGATTAAACATCTTAGAATTATTTTTAAAAAAAAAAGAACAACAGATATTTGAATTGTTGTGTAGGGGTAGCAGTTAAACTTCATAGCTAACGTTACTTACATAATCGTAATCTGCATGTACTTATCACAGGGTTACAACCTTGTCAACAGTTTCACACTGCCTCTCTGTAAAGCTCTTGTGCTTGGTGTGTAGGAGAGGTGGGTGGGGGTCACATCACAAGGGTTGTAGTTAGATTCTTAGGTCTCCAAGATATATGGGAAAGTCGCTGGAGTAACACAGGGGGGATTGTTGGTGGAAACAGGGAGGGGGTATTCAAGTCACTAATGTGACTGGTTGTCGGAACTAAGTATAAGAATTCCAGCTTCTACAAACGAAAGCTTGAGAGATATTGATAAAGGAATCTAAGGTATTTGTGACTGACCCTTTCACCTATATTGATTAGCATAGGCCCAACTAGTGGTCAACAGGTAAGCGTGGAATGTCTTCAGCGGAAGTAATGATGTTTCAGGGTACTTGATCTGAAGTATGCCAGCACATCATTAGGTGTGCTAGTGTTAATCTATCTAAGGTACTCGACGGCTACAAGTACGGAAAACGTTCAACCCAATGGGAAATTACAAGTGGGAAAAGTGTACAGTCTTTGTGATCAAAATCTCCTTTCATGTGTAACGGCACACACATGGATGGTTTCTGATCTGATCATTAAATGTCTGTTGTAGCCAAGCCCAATTTTCAATGATGTAAATAAAATGAGGTCAAGTAACAATGAAATTCTGAGCTTGTTTATACAGAACCTGTAGGAACCTGAGTGTTTATCTCCTGTTTGACCAACTAGGCCCGTGTTATTGATAGCTATAGGTCGACTGAACTGTTAACTGGATAGTCCCTGGTTGTATGTTTACTAAGGTTCAAGTATTTGGTTGGGTAGTCTTTTGGTCATAATCACACTTTGGACAACTATAAAAGTAGATTTGACTTTATTTGGACAGTCATACAAGTGTATTTGATTGATTAGTCTGATTTTTGTTACCTTAATTTGGTGACCTTACTTGAACCATCTTGAGGATAATTTATCGATTGGTTGGCATAATCTGTGAATCATGCATGTGAATTGTTAGACAAGTCAGCGGGTCTTGTGCATACTCTTCCTGTCTCAAATTGGTATTGACCATCATCTTAGTCATCTTCATCAACTCGATACCAGCCCAAGCATGCGAATACGAGATATATATACTCTAAAATAAAAAAGGATTTAATGTCCATGTGAAGTAAATTAAGATTGAAAAAATAAGATCTAAGATAAGAGAGGTTTTTAAGTCGGATCGGTAGATTTTTTTTTTATATATATATATATACTGTATATTTATTTATTTTTACTAGCCCTGAGCCATTCAGACTCTAAAAATATATACACAGATATTTTCATTACAAGGATAGTGTTTTAACAGTTTGTAGAAGAAAATTAATAATGTACATTATGAAATTTAGGTTTATCAAGTTTGTGAGTTTAAGTTTAAAAGACAACCTCTGAAGACCAAGCTGTGGAGATCAGGAAGATTCTAATTACCTTCTATAAAATGTGTGACATAATTGGTTTCCTGTGAAAACATTCTTGTTACAGTAGAGATGAAGGTGTTGCACGAGATATTCCATCTGTATCTGTATCAATCACCTGTTATTGCTGTCTACATATAGCTAATTACATGTAACCTGTGGGTCCAGATTATCCCGCTCACCTGGACCAATGCTATAGACTAACACTACAGACTGACGGAGAGCTCTCTGGCTGCGGAGATGATTTGATGACTGCTGGGATGATTAGTAAGGTGCTACTGACAAACTACAGTGGAACACAGGAATGTTTGTACACAATTTACCAAATTGGCACTGGCTAGCCAAGAGGAAACATCTGTAGATGTGTGCAGGTTACATAGTCAAAATAACAATATGTGACGCGTGCAGTCAAAATAACAGCAGACACATGTACAGTCAAAATAAAGCTGCTCAACCCATGTTCATTACAGATACACCTTCGGCTGTACTTGTCACTCATTAGTGGGATTGTAATAGCAATTACGTTTAACAGTTTAATTACCGTGTTCACCACTGATACATCAGGAACTTGGAATTCACAACCATTCCTAGCTAGACTTGACTAATATTTTTACAGACCAGGAATTGTATTTGTGATGATCTTGTCAAAACTTCTGAATTATGTCAGTTTACTTCAGAAGTTTCATGCTCAAGATTCTGCTTAATTAAGAATAATAATAAAAAACATGCATGTTTACAATTTTATAGAATTATCGTCAGAAGGATGGAATTGATTTAATTCTTGAAGCACCAGTAGACGAGAAGATTGGAAACATTTATATGATTTGAACTTTTGAAAGTTATTTAGCTAGATGTCTTGATAGTTAAACCCTCTCTGCAGAAGTATATACATGTATATCTGATTACTGCAGTTGTGGCTCAATATACTGTGTAGCGACATGCTATGCTGCAAAAAATACGATTATATCTATGTCATTCTACATAAAGAGAGGAAACATGAGGCGGTCGCTAGGGAGATTAATGTACAATCAATACTCTGTCTGCATATTGGCTGGGTGAAGAAAGGCTTTAGTCGCCAAACCTAGGGTATGATGACCACTAGAGATATCATTATGCAACATTCATGCATCTTTTTTCCTTGACTTATTTGGTGTAGGACTAATAGATTTACTTTTTTGACATTCACACTATTTACTGTTGAAAGAAGAAACTTCCTCTTCTATCGAAACAGCTTAACCATCATGATTTGCATGAAGTACATTTGAAACATGGACATGTTAAAATAAGACAAGTGGAACATGATATACTGGCTGTAATATATCTGTTTGTTAAGAGGCTGCACTGGCATGAATTTTCATCTGATGCCCGTTTCTTCCTGGTCCCAGATTTAAGGAACCCAGGTCTGAGATTTAAAATTACGTCTGCGTTGGACTGGCTGTATAGCTGTGTTTTGTGTGGCAGCTGTCACAAGCAATATTTTACTTGTCTTCCTCTGGATCATTTTGAAAATCAGTCAAATTAAAAATAACTGTCTTTGTTTCTGGTGTTTGCTGTCTCAATGGTCACATGGTTTAATGAATGTGAATGTCTTCCTCCTCCGTTTTGTCCTGGTTACTTAATTCATGCAGTTTTATGCTTTCTTTGTGTGGTAAATTAAACAAAGTCTGGTTGCAATAGTGCTCTTAGAATAGAACAGAATTTAAAAGAGTTGAAATATAATATTTTTGATATAATAAAGCATCGACAACACCTGTGTCTTGGATACATATGAGGAAGCGTAAATTGAGATGGTTGTCGCTGCGATGATAAACCCCTGACATAACAGATAACCCTATCTTTACATATTGTATATGGTATGTTTATAGGGGGGAAGTTTTTCTTGGTTATTTCATTGTTCTAGGGTGTAGCTAACATTTATCCTACAAACAGAGGCCGTCTTTGAACCCTTCAGGCTTGTTATCTCGTGAATGCAGTCTATGTTGTAATCAGAGGCTTCGTACATGATGAAGTAATAACAAGATCAGGCCACTAGTCTTTTGTGTCAGGTATATGCAATTTATGTTGAAACGTGGGGGAAAGGGGCACATAACTCACTGGTATTTACAGGAAGTGTTCTACTGGTTGATAAAAAGTTATTTGTGTAATTCTTGCACAATGATTGAAATGAGAGGTTATGAACTTTCCCTTTTAAGCTATGAGTATGCAGGGATTTTCTCTGGCTACACATGTGCAGTAGCAGGCAACAGAATTGAGATAGACATGGAATTCAACAATTCTCTCCTTTGTATGTAGGCAGCCAAAACAGAAAAATAATAATGTCAAAGTGTCACAAATTTACACAAAATATATACCTGGATTAACATGAAAATTGATAGTGTGTTCATGTTATTTATGGTTGATGTTGGATATGGACAACACCTGTGTTGGAATACATATATGGGGAAATGGTTGTCACCATGGTGATAACCTCTGACATGTATTTCACTTTTGTATATTATATAGTTAATTTGATATACTACAAATATACAGACCAAATTAATAACATGTATTGAGGCTCCTAAAAATTTCTTCAACACATACTGTTTTATTGTTTGGTAGCCCCAGGGGTGCCTGGTTTTATTAAGTCATTTTGAGCCCTAAGTATGCAATTATCTTGCTAGACAGCAATATCATTAATTTTTTATTAAATACCATATCCTCAATTTTCTGACAAGCTATTCATATGAGCTATTTATGTTACTAGTGAGTGCAGTTTTAATCAACACTTTTAAACACATGTTAAAAAAAAATCTGGTCATATCACAAGTTCTTACAAAATTTATCAGTACTAAGCCTGTATGAGTCAACCTGTTCAACCAGCTAGTAGGGCACTGACAGGAACTAGATAAAATGCCTTGTTGTACATTTTAGAATGTCTTTCCTGTTGTACTTGTAGAGGTGAATCCGGAGCCGGAAAGACTGAAAACACCAAGAAAGTTATACAGTACTTGGCTCACGTCGCAGCCTCGAACAGGACATCAGCCAACCGTTCATCCGTATCCAATCTCCACATCCCGGTACGTATGTGCTAGTAGCTGGTGGCAGTGGCTTGTCATCGACTGGCTGGCTGCAGGGTGTGGCTGGGTGGTGTAGGACATAGCTAGTCCAACCTCCCTTACATATGTATTGGTATGATGCAGCATCTGTAACTAGCTGCTCGAGTCTGATGTGTCGGCTTGTGTATGGCTACACTAGCTAGTCTGCTCTGTGATAGAGGAGATTTTTTATTATTTATATTACAAATATAATCTGTGTTGTATTCAGTAGATGTGAGCTTATGTTTTCCATCCTTATCTCAATGATTTTCAAATATTTTTCTTGTCTTTCATGTATTGAGTCGTAAAATCGAATCATAAGCTGAATCCAATGTTTTGTTCAGCTGATGAACTAAGATTAACTGAATGGATTGATCCAGAAATCAAATTATGAATATATAAGTTGTTAGTGGGGTTTTTTTTGCAATTTTTGTTTTTTTTTGTTTTTTTGCAAAATGTTATTTTTAATTATATTAAAGTTGAAATGTAACAAAATTCAGTTGATATAAGGATATTTTATTTTCTATTCTATTGCTTTATCTGTCTGAACTTTGGGATCTAATTTTTAAGTATATTTCTGAGTGGACGCTATCAATATCGGACTAGGGCTAGAACTGTAGATAATTTCTGCTTGGTTAGTATTGAGTTGGATCTACGTATTTATAGCAGAATTTGTATTGGATATGTCTCTATATGATTGGTAGCTTCTAATTATTGTACGGTGTAAAAGGTCAAGGTTCAGTAGGATTTAAAACATAGATCGGGATCAAAAATGCTAAGTTTGATTTATTTTATGGATTGTGATCATTTTGTAATCTAGAATGAATTCATTTCAAGTCTGCTCACATTTTGAAAATTTCATAGTGATGTTCTACCATTGTTTTTAGCTAGCTTGGTATATATAGACAGATTAGACCTCAATGTACTAGCCCAAACATTTTCATTATACGGAAGCTTTATAAAATATCTCCTCTGAAAACCATTAGCCCTGTATGTGGTGCACTTGGCTGATTTTACAATCTCCTACTCATTTGATCTCATCTAAAGGGGATTTTGCAAACATTTCATTGTTTAAATCATGTACATTGGATTCAAGTGATAGTTAATTGTGTGATCCCTAAGTTCAGATGTAAAGTTAAATTGAGCTGCAATTACTAGGAAAGAAGATATAATCGGTGCAGTGGTGTTGTGCATGTTGATGTGGAATGGCTTAAACATCTTGTACGTGTTCGTGTGTACAAATTGTGGCTTTTGACATTCGCACCCTTCAATGACGGAGGCTAAGAAAACAGGAAGCTGATATTCCTAAGTAGGGGGTGTTATATAATGAGACCTCAATATAATGGATCATCTTGTTTCCTTTCTGATTTCCTGCTCCTGTTGTAAAGCGACCTGAGGATGTCGGAGTTGGGTTTCAAGTAGTTACTTAGCTATGTGCTAGTACAAGTAGTTTGTTTTGATTTTAAACAATTGTTCAAAATAAAGCATTGTAGAATCGGATCAATATCAATCTGCTCCCTACAAGTAGATTATTAAAATTCCTTTTTTGTGTGTTTTAATGCTTTATTACTTAAACTTCTTTAATATCCAGCATCACCATAAACACGTCACAAGATTCTTCTGACCGTTTCACTAGTTTTAACCTGTTTTTTGTCTCTTTTTAACTTGACAACTGTTAAGCCAAGCACAGATCGTCAAAATGCTCTCACACTGGTAGGTCATGTGATTGAAATTGTAAATCATTGTTTTAACCCAGAATTCTTTTTTTTTTTTAAATAAAACCTACCATGTAATAGATGTACAATTTGTCAAAACCACTATTCATGAAAGATCATTGCATCCTTTCTTAATGAAAGGAATTTGTGGACACAAATTTCGTTTAAAAAAAGAAATGTCACTATATACTGTAATGTACATCTGTTACATCCCTAGTAAATTTAATATGTGTATCCAAATGTAAACAAAACCTGTTTTATATCGATTCTTTAATTGGCCATTGGTTTGACCCTCCGTATAAACCTTACGTAATTAATACGCTTCTTCTAACAAATGTTGTTGCCATGTGTAAGAAATAATTGCATGGAGACGTGATGATTGCATGCCGCATATATCAATGGCTGTGTTGAAGTATATGTAATTAAAAAAAAATTATAATAGAAAATGGCCCTAATTAAGTAAATTATAAATAACATGAACATTCACATTTTTGACACAGGGAGGTAATGTGTTTACACAGGCAAGTAGTAACATTTACGAACTCTTTTTCTCTCCAAGTATGGAATGATAAATTATACTCTTGGCAGCTATTTACAGATTATAAAATCCTAATTATTAGTTCATATATAATATGTATCTGTAAATATACATGTCCTCTATACTGTCCAATTCTTGATGCATGAGACAGTCTGGCTTTGTTAGAGCGAGCTATAGTTTGCGCTGTGTGCTAGCTAGCTAGGGAATCAGGGATGTCGCTTAGAACAACTTACTGCATTCTTTAATCTTGTCACATAATTTCGAATTGAAATCCTTTTTGAAAGCTTATGATGATAAATCTTTATGAATCTTAATTGATGAAAAAAGAAAGAAGTTGTGATATATTGTGATTTAACTGTTCTTAGTTCTTAACTCATTCACCCCTAAAATTCATAATTAACTACTCCAACCTTTGAATTGGAAGGGTTCAAATGTGGTTTCAGGGGTAAAAGAGTTAATGATCTTGTTTCCTGAATAAAATAAGTTAATGTTCTTGTTTCTTGAATAAAAATGGTTTCTTTGACATAAAATTGTTTCCTGTAAAATATTATATCATATGTGGTTAATTTCTCCCCAATATATATTAATTCTGATTCTATAATGCTAGTTTCTGAAGTAATTTCTATCTCCAGTAAATATATCATTATAAAGATAATCAATCTTATAATGTCAGTGCATGTGTGAAATAGCATGAAGTTTTACTGGTTTTATATGACCTTTGTACGACCTTTGTTGATTTCTGTTGAGCCATTGCCTAATGAACTCTCTCTTCTCCATTGTGGGGCACACACTGTTCTATAGAGCCATAAGGACATAAACCTTGTAAGTACACATGTACTTGATACCCATCATCTGTGTTCACGTCACACAAGCTGTGTTGTCATAGTTGTGTTTTGTCCTGTATGTCTTGTTTAATATTGTTTTTTTTTCATTGTTTGGTGTAACATGTTATTTGGTGATTTTGAATACTCATCTAGTGAACTGCATCTGAATTAGCTGTTCATTGGGACATTTATTAGTTGGGAACTGGGAGGTGAAAAAGGTTTGAAAGCAAAGCGGAACAAAATTAGAGGGTAGTGTTTTGAATACTTAAGCGTTATAGAACCTAACCAAAATAGAGCATGCTTCATACCATGTATTTAGGACAACATGGAAATCAGGATCTACTAACATGTGAGTTGTTTTTGTGTAGAAATACAGCACTAGAGAGTGAGAAATGATACAAGGAAATTGCATTTATGCCATTATCGATTGTTTTACGAATAGTATCTGCAGTTTGGTTATACATGATGGTCATGTACACCTGCCAGACTGCTGATACTGTCAGTGAAACATTTCGTAAGGACATTTAATTTCCAAGTATTTGTGTAGTTATCTTAGCGACAGTGACTGGAGGTAATTCGTTTGTGACCGTAAGTATACAGATCTAGCGGTAATGAAAATTTGAGCATTTTGGGCAGTCCACGTTTTGACCATGCTAGGTAAGATGGTGAAGATTCCAAACAAAAATTGGAGTCAAGGTTATGGCGATTTGTATTATATCTATGACCTGGCATGGTGATCAGACCCCTATATATATACATATACATATATATAGAATACATTTAGCCGTATATAGACTACAGGAAGGCATGACCAGAGGACCAGGATTAATCCAGATGCCATTCACTTCAAACAGATACTAACGGTTCCATTACGCATGTAGCAGCATGAAATCCACTATTGTTACTGTTCATCAGTCTCTGGTGACTTCACTGATCACGTCCATTCACTAGTCACTGTCCTCACTGTGTTAAACGAGAATAACATATTGAGGTGATTGGTGTTGTGATAGCACCTTGTTCATACTTCACCCGTACCTCACACCACAGTGAACTCACTGACTGACAAAATCATACACAATGACCTTGTACATGGATAGTATTGTGCAAGAGGGTATTACTGAATCAGATTGGCCTTGTTTAACAAATTAAATGCTGATTTGCTTTAAACTGGTACAACAAGGCATTGCAGTGTTTCTCTGACCTTGGACAATAAGGTCAAACTATATAGCTATATTATTCTGATTTGGTACAGTAAGGTCAATGCTGTGTTCCTTTGACCTTGTGCAATAAGGTCAATACTGTAGGTTAAGGTCAATGCTCTGTTACGCCTTGTACAATAAGGTCAGTGCTGTACAATAAAGTCAATGCTGTATTACTTAAACCTTGTACAATAAGGTCAATGCTCTGTTACGCCTTATACAATAAGGTCAGTGCTGTACAATAAGGTCAATGCTGTACAATAAGGTTAATGCTGTGATACTTGAACCTTGTACAATAAGGTTAATGCTGTGATACTTAAACCTTGTACAATAAGGTTAATGCTGTGATACTTAAACCTTGTACAATAAGGTCAGTGCTGTACAATAAGGTCAATGCTCTGTTACTTAAACTTGTACAATAAGGTTAATGCTGTGATACTTAAACCTTGTACAATAAGGTCA
>JAULCA010318793.1:0-12653 GCA_032360845.1 Crassadoma gigantea
TTATGTACAGGATTTCGATGTTCGATGTTCAATATTCATGAGTCGAAGTCCCGATGTTTCGAAGTTTTCACGATGGTACCGCTAAGTTCGAAACATCGAAGTTTGACTGTATATTGTTCACCAAATTTCATATAAATAGAAGTCACCATTGTTGTCTCACATCCAAAATTCGCCATTTCATGTTTATTGCACATAATTTGTATCCTCATGTAGAAATACCACTTTCTCCTGAAACCAGGTACTTCCTTCATGCTAATTTGTAAGTAATCAAATTGTTATATGAGATATGGTATATATTTGTGCATTCAGAGGTGTAAGATAGTCACTAATAATCCACTAGCCAAAAACAAAATTCTGCAAGCCCGACAAATATACAAAATGGATCCCGCCGACAACATGATCACACTGTATAAACCTCATTCACATATGGATATATTTTCCCTCAAAAGAATAAAAGTAATTTTTTTTATTGAATAACTGAATGGTTTAAAAAGTTATTGAAGCTTGAACCAAAAAATAAATCACAATCTTTATTTCACTGTTCCTGAAAATCAGTCTGGATTCCGGTTTCATTACTAGAAAGAATCTAAACAAATTAAACATGGCTTTTGCAGCGACAAACTTCTGATCCCAAATGCTGAAGTGAAATAAATGAGAATGATTTGCAACAAAGAGGACCATTTTGGTGGTTAGTAAAACATTTCAATGCTATTGAAGTTGTTAGGACAGCCTACTATCACTTAAGTTATAACACAAATGGCAACAGAACCTCTTGCATCATCGTCGTGAATTGGCCATGGTGACTCCATGTGATCTGTTAGAAATCAATGTAGTGAAATAACCTGAAATTCACAGGTTTAAAATTGATATTTTTTACCCTCATGATGAAAGAATAGAGAAGAAGCATTTTTGTTTGCTTTGACATCCTAAAAATGTTACTACTGGTAGCAATGGGCGTCAGGCTAGTGGATTTTTACACCCATGGCCATTGTATATTATTATAAGATTCAAGAATTACTCGTAAAATCATCACAAACGAACACACATGTATCATTGTTATTCTTTCAATCAAACCAGTACCCTGAAATTTTAAAGAAAAGAATTGCTTCTTTGTGTGATATATAGCACAGTGAATCTGTTTTTAAAAATCTGAAATGATTGATGGTTCAAATTGTCTGCAAGTTTAGATGAAAGGGTGGGGAATTTGTCAGTTACAAACCTAGTAAAGTTCATGAAGTTTCATGAAATTAAGTGGTGAAATGAATGTTCATGAACTGAAAAGGAATCTTTTTTAGATTCATGAATGTTCATGAATATTTCATTCATGAGTATTCATGATGGTTTTAAGTTCATGAATATTCTTAAAAACATTCATGAACTTATCATGAATTGTCATGAATGGGAAAGTTCATGAACATTCGTGAACTATGATGGTTTCATGAATGAAAACTTGCTCTCATGATTCATGAATCTTTATGAAATATTTTGCTCAAGATTAAATTCATGAAGTTTTAAGTTCTTGAATTTCATAAGAACATTCATGAACAAAACAAGAACATTCATGAATTTTATTCATGAACTATTCATGAATTATTCATAATCCTTTCGCAGGGGGATTTACACAATTTGATTCGTGGTCAGTATGTTTTACAAAGTATTGTATTTTACCAATGGAAAGAAACTTCCCAGATTCTACTTTGGATTCAGGAGATCCTCTTGAGTTTTCACAACAAATTATGCTAGACACTGTCTTAGCAGATATTCTTTCCTATTTTGAACAGTAATAATTTTAAGCCACAGGCTTTGTGAATTTCTGTATCTGATTATGACACTAATACTGTTTACAAGAGCATTTTGTGCATGTTGCACACAAATACTTATGTATTTTATTTTGTATTTTCTTCACAGATTTACTGCCCTTGCAATATCCATGTCAATACCATCATCATATTGCAGTTCAATGTTATGATCGTTAGATAACGGATCTGCTGGCAACTTTTCAGAAGTGACCATAAAACTGCACCAGTCAAACAATAAATTGAATTAAATAAAAATTAAAGGTACAATTTTTAGGAAACATTAATAGCCATTTATTTGTCATGATGGTTACCCATTCACAAATTAATGACCATTAAAATTTTGGTAGTGAAATTATTGCGGTCCATTTTAATGGCCATTAAATGGGGTCATGTCATATTAAAAAAGTAATGGCCCCATTATAATTGTCATTTCCAATTAAATTTAATGGCACATCAATGGCCATTAATCGACCATTAAACTCTTTCCCACAATATTGACAGGTTTTTAATGGCAATTATTTTTTCAGGATTTATCTACCATCAAATTTTTTTAATGGCCATTAACATTATTAATAGGCATATTAATGGTGCCTTGAACAATTTGATGGCCATTAATATTGTCATTTTTAATGGAAAAGTAACAGTGGATTAATGGCAAAATTAATGGGGGAATAATGGCAAAATTAATGGGATAAACTAATTGAGGATTAATGGCCAGTTAATGGTATAAGCATACAGTAGTGTGAGATCGATGCAAAGTTTTCAAAACTGACAAGCATGTTTTTTGGGTGTCTTGTCATGACTATACCAGATGTGTTGGATAAACTATTGAAAAAACTATTGATAAACTGATGAAACAGAATTGGCATCAAGGCAGTATTTGTAGTAGATACTGTAGGAAAAAAATAATAACAATACCAAGGCTGCATTTGATATAAAGTAATACTACCAAATCTGAATTCCGAACATCTGGAAATGCTTCCAACAAAGAGAAGTAAGATCCATCACAATGTTGCAGAGGAGTTATGTTTCAAATATGGCAAAATTACCCCTGTTGGGCCCCTTAGCTCCAGTTTTATGTTTAAGATTTGGCTAAATTACCCCTGTTTGGTCCCTTAACTCTTCTACTTGTATGTTATAGATATGGTTAAATTACCCCTGTTTGGCCCCTTAGCTCCTCCAGTTGTATGTTTAAGATATGGCTAAATAACTCCTATTTGGCCCCTTAGCTCCAGTTTTATGTTTAAGATTTGGCTAAATTACCCCTGTTTGGTCCCTTCACTCTTCTACTTGTATGTTATAGATATGGTTAAATTACCCCTGTTTGGCCCCTTAGCTCCTCCAGTTGTATGTTTAAGATATGGCTAAATAACTCCTGTTTGGCCCTTTAGCTTCAGTTTAATGTTTTAATATGGCTAAATAACTCCTGTTAGGCCCTTTAGCTCCTCCAGTTGTATGTTTTAGATATGGCTAAATTACTCCTGTTTGGCCCCTTAGCTCCTCCAGTTGTAGGTTTTAGATATGGCTAAATTATCCCTGTTTGGTCCCTTAGCTCCTCCAGTTGTATGTTTGAGATATGGCTAAGTAACTCCTGTTCTGCCCCTTAGTTCCTTCAGTTGGAAGTTTGAGATATGGCTTAATTACCCCTGTTTGGCCCCTAAGCTCCTATAGTTGTATGTTTAAGATATGGCTAAACTACCCCTGTTTGGCCACATAGCTCAGGTTTTATGTTTTAGATATGGCTAATTAACTCCTGTTTGGCCTCTTAGCTTCAGTTTAATGTTTAAGATATGGCTAAATAACTCCTGTTTGGTCCCTTAGCTCCTCCAGTTATATGTATCAGATATGACTGAATTACCCCTGTTTGGCCCTTTAGCTCCTCCAGTTGCATGTTTTAGATATGGCTAAATTACTCCTGTTCTGCCCCTTAGCTCCTCCAGTTGGAAGTTTAAGAACTGGCTAAATTATCCCTGTTTGGTCCCTTAGCTCCTCCAGTTGTATGTTTTAGATATGGCTAAATAACTCCTGTTTGGTACCTTAGCTCCTCCATTTGTATGTTTAATATATGGCTAAATAACTCCTGTTCTGCCCCTTAGCTCCTCCAGTTGAATGCTTTAGATATTGCTAAATTACCCATTTGGCCCCTTAGCTCATCCAGTTGTATGTTTTGGATATGGCTAAATTACCCCTGTTTGGACCCTTAGCTCCTCCAGTTATATGTTTTAAATATGGCTAAATAACTCCCAGTTGGTTCCTTAGCTCATCCAGTTGTATGTTTTAGATATGGCTAAATTACCCCTGTTCTGCCCCTTAGCTCCTCCAGTTATATGTTTTGAATCTCTATCACCTCAGGTGTTCCAAGCCCAATTTTGTAAATAAAATTCTGTTCAGTGTTCCTTGGAAGAAGATACTTGAAGGAATTGCTGACAGGCAGAGAGAGGTATGACAGACAGACAAAATTGGTAACCTCCAAATAAAGTCTTGCACACATTGATATACTCACTTAAATACTCGAACTCCTCCTTGAGTGCCATTCCGTTGTGGCTGTGGCAGTATCGACAGATGAGAGCGAACCTGTTCTGAGGGCCATCTCCTACAAGGTACTCTAGTAGTCTATCTGTGGTGCTCCTCTCCCGAGGCAGAATAGGTCGAGGCAGAGGAGGCCCGGGGGTCCTGCCTAAGTCATATATATATAGTATAAAGGATAAAAACTGTAAGCAATGATTACTTCAAATATAGGATAACTATTTTTTTCACTAAATTTCATCTTCCCTTCAGTAATCTTTGTTCTTGCACTTGACCTTTTTTTTCCAATACAGTGTATAATGTATTTGATTTTAAAACCATGTCACAGTTTTGAATGCTATTTCATCAACACCTCCTCTAAAGTACAACCTTGGTCATTTCATTTCAGTGTTCACATGCACAACATTCCTTTTTCTCTAATAAAAATACAAAGTTTTTACTACCATTGGCCTGGAGGGCCGTGTCATTCAGCTAGATATTTAAGCAATCATTTTGGAAACACAGTTTTCACTTTAACAACATATGTTTTATCATTCTTCAATCAGTGATCATGATATCAAATATAGAATTAAGTTGAAATCTGTAAAACAGTTTTGAATTATGGTAGTAGTCATTTCAATATAAAAAATAATCAAACTGTCCCATTTAGAACCCTGACCTTCTACACAAAAGGCCACAGCCCACATTTAAACAATATATAACATTCTTGTTTCAGTGTTTTTCAATAGTTAATTAAATTGGAATCTAGCAAACTATTCGTAAATAGTAGTCCTGAACAGATTTCAACATCAACTTTAATCTGAACTTCAACCCTAGCCAGATTGAAAACTTTACCTTGAAATATGTGCATGGTTAATTTTCATAGCATAATTCCTTTGGCTTTTAAGATAAATTTGTTAACATATTTGATATCTGTGACTTTGCAATCATCGAATCAATATTAAGGTAATTAATCTAAACAATACTAAAAGCCTTGTCAACCAGAAGTGTCAACTAGATCGCAATTGTAATCCAGCCAACAAAACAAACGAACATGTATGCTACAACCCACTGTTTATACATGTTACTGATTGATTCCATATCTAACACCATATTGCTTTAACTTTCTATTTTGTTCTAAAAGTAAAAAGTTTGAACAAATATTGATTGTGTATATGGATATGTGGTCTTGTACCGTATATATACCTCACATGACATCCAGTGTATTGTACCAGAACATTCAATAACTCTCAATACACAACCAACCAATAGAGTGTTGGGTTGCTTTCCAAGTGTTTTCAAACATTTCTATAGAAAAGAATAGCATGCAAGATTTCAAACTCTGCAATAAACTCACAGGGGTCACTAGGCAGGAAACAGGACTATGTAGCGGGATCATTGTTGCTCATTTGAATCGCAAAATCAGTTCTCTCACATCACCTATATTTTGAAAATACTGCTATGTCTAACTGCTAGAAGCAACTCATAGTTGGTGGAATTTCAGCCCTTAATAATTTATTTACCTACAAATTTACACAGTATATAAGTAGTTCACTTGAAGAAAAGTAATCTGATATGATGCATAATTTGAAAATTTGGATTTATACAATGTTTCATATGCTGAAGTCTTGGCATAAATATTGGGTCTGAAATGTTTTTTATCTGTCTCGATTATGAGCTTGATCTATGGCCAATGAATCAGTGATTTTTTAGCCATTTCCTTACACTAATTAACAAGTGGTTCCCAGGGATTGTGTGGTCGAGTGTAGAACTAGGCCAAACTATACATAATCAACACATTTTCTTGAATGGCCTGATATATTTGATGTATTGAGATATCATATTTAACTACCAGTAAGAATGTTTGATGATTAACCCTGGCTTTCACCACTGTACACCATAATGGACTCTTCCATATCAATGCTTGGTAGAGTCTACTAAAGTTACATAGGGGTGAAAGGGTAAGAGGGAATGAGCATCCGGACATCTCATTATCTCGTCAAAATTTAACCAAGCATGCAATGACATGCAACATTACCACTCTTAGAATGGGAGGTAACCCTTGGTTAGCTGAAGTTTACACTTGAAAGTAGTTCCTGTCAAAAAAGTGCTTTCTGTAATTAAATAGGGTCAAAAGCCTTTATTTGACAATGGTGGAGAATTAATCTCCCTTAAAAAACTACATAAACAATCATTTCCAATTTTTTGAATAGACAAATTGGTGTTTTGGTTTCTTTCTGAAATTCATTCGATATACTACACATTTTGTTCCCACCAAGTTTGAATCTTGAAATGATATACAGGGCATGAGCAGACCCTCTGGAGATATCATTAACTTATGATACAAATTTACCTTTTTAGACTTCACCAGGATAATGTTTTCATTTGCTTTTCTCTAATCTAAGTAAATATTTTAATAAAAAAAACAAGGCAGGTGTACACACCATTGTGCATAGGTGTCATAAGCATGCGTGGACGCAAGCCACCCTGTCGGGACATCTGTGGTGTACGAATACCTGTGCCTCCTGCACTAGGTCTGCTAGGACCTGAAGTCATGCCTGGTCGCTGACCAGGGGTCACACCGGGTCGCATTCCTGGGGTCATGCCTAGCTGTGAATCTGTTCTCCTACCTGGAGTGGCACTCTGCATTGGTGTGTAAGGAGCAGGAAGTCTCTGTGGCCCCTGAGGAGATACCCTCGCCCCTGATGCATTACCTCTGTATCGTAATGTAGATCCTGGAGGGGATACTGTGGGTGTGGTTGGAACAGGAGGCTGTCAACAAGCAGAATAGGCGTTGCACATAAGTTATTATATAGGACTAGCACCATGCTACAGTACACCAACAAGCAGACATAAGATTAGGTGTTGTATGCAGGTTCTTATATAGGAACAAGACAATTCGGTGAATTACAGTCCTCCACTGGTTGTGAAATTATTTGCCAAGAATGCACAGATGATCAATTCTTAATAAACAAGTAGTGTAGGAGATAGAACCCCGAAATTTTTTTCTTTGATCAGGTCAAAGATAAAAAAACAGAGTGACCTACTTTGATATACGACACACCACCTCACCAAGATGAACCCATAAACCAAGAATGAAGTTTTAGTGACAAGTAGTGTAGTGTAGTAGTATAGAGCCGGGAAAAAACTTTTTCTTTGATGTAGGTCAAAGGTGAAAATGTAGGTCCGAGTGACCTACTTTTGATACATAACACACCACCTCACCAAGGTCGACCCACACACCAATTATGAAGTTCCAGTGACAAGTGGTGTAGGAGATAGAACCTGGACAAGAAAGCGGTAGGACAGACAAACACAATGCAAACTATAGTCCCCCCGCTTCCCGGTGGGGGATTTATAACACCAGAATACAACACACAAATATAGGGATATACTTTCCCTTTCTCTAGAATTGATTAGTAACATAAGCATGATAACAAAAATAGTCACATCTAATAAAGATAATTAGTGGAACAAGGAATTCTTACTAAAGTGTCAGACAGATGTATTCAATAAGATTCATTGGTTTGAAAATATGTAATATCAAAGTTTTACTCATACACAAATAATACATGTATTAAATATGTCACAATATTTCAAGACCAACTGGTCCTTTTGTTTAGCTGCACAAAGGGAGCATTAGGCCTTTTCATTTCTGACAAAGTAATTGAACCCCTCGCCATTTTACTGAAAGGTGTAAGCACTATCCACTGCCCCACCCAATCACCCATATATAGAATATTCACTGTATTATTTACATACCAGGTATACTGTCCTGAGTTAAATAACAAATAACTAGATCATGTTACTCACTTCCAACTCCTTAAATCTGGCAGGATCAAACTTCTGTAGGATCTCCCTTGCTTTTTTGTAGGTCTCTTTTTCCATAACCTCTTCCAACTGGTATATATATCAAGTACAAGATTAATGATTTAATTAATCAGCCAAATTCTACAATGAGAAAAAGATTACTTTCTTCTTTCTAGTAATAAAGGTGCAGGCCAGCCATACCATCAACCATCCTAACCGAGTGAAATTTGACAAGGACAGATACAATGTGAAAACTATATTTTCCCCTGAAGTTTTAGAATATTGATTGCATTGGCAAGTCATGTAGTCACACAATACATGATTTTTAAGAACATATTGTCATCATTTAAGCAATGAACTAATCTAGTGGTCAATATAAATACCAACTGGACAAAGACATATTCAATTATTGCTTTAAGGCAAAGGCCAATTAAAACCCCGCAGTCATACCAGTCTGATTAAAACCTAGCAGTCAGTCATTACCAGATCGAGTGCTTCTCATCCTAAATTTTACAACAGCTGGTTCCTTCATAAATTGGGAAAAACAGGATTATATTTATTAAATTTGCGAATATAGTGTTAACTTTTTATTTATTATCCTATTAGAAATTAAGCACACTTTAATGCAAGGGGAAGCCCTCAAAGGCTCCAAAACAGTTCATTTTACTTCATTCATTCAATTCATAATTTATCATTGTCAATTTTACAAGAGGATAATCCCCTAGTTTTGTAATACATATCGGTATATGTAAAAGGTTCTATTATAAATCATAACAGGCCTGAAAGGGCCCTATATCACTAAGTATTACTTAGGTGTGTAATCAAAACACTTACTATTTGTTTTCTTTTTTCTCGTAATTCATTCAGTGCAAGATCTGCAACAGTAACAGCAATATAACAGCAATATGATAAACGAACCAAAACCTAGATAACACAATGTATGTGAGCTGAATTCACTTTCATATGATCACCACTGTGTACATTATCTGACATGAAATATTCTACATAATAAAGTGAATTTCTTTGTACAAAATGTTGTGACAAATGGACATTCAGAAAATTTCCCTGTGTACATACTGTACATTTATACAGATTAAAAAGCAGCTGTTTCATTCTGGAAGTAAACCATTTTTGTTTCAGTGAAAATGATCTTACCGTTTTTAGTTATCCTCTTAACGAAATACCAATGAAGAAATTTCTTTATCAGCCAAATTCTGTGAAGGAACAAAAAATATAATGGGTAATTATATAAATGGATATGGGTATGTATTGATATCTTTGATGTATTGAACATAAGATTGAATGATGGAAGTAATCACTGGTGTCAAATATGTAAGTGCCTAAATAGTGCCAAATGCTATAATTAATATATATATACATTTGCCAAGATAGTGAACACACAGCCTTCCCTAAATCAGCTCCCTTCCATAGTAGTTTCTATGAAATCAAGAGGTTCATACAGCAATAGGGCCTAAATGTTTGGTTTGTTTTGTTATCTGAACCTTATGATCAGCTCCAAAGGGATTCATACTCTTTCTTTGTACAACAATAGATTTCCTTATCTTAGGGACCAAGAGTACTTTATATAGTGGGGATCTCAATTATTTCGGAGTAATGATCCTAAGGCCAAGTCCCAGGAGTGGGGCCAGGCCCTGGACTAATCCCGGAAGCATAATCTGAACCATTTCAAAATTGACCCCGGGGTCTAAAGGACCACTGGAGGTACTCATGGTAGTATATGTGTATTTCTCACATGCCCAGAGATATGTGTATGGTAATGGCGTGCAAAACTCAACAGTTTCTATATAATGAGCCAGAGATTCAGTCCTCATTGTAGGGCCAGACCCTGGGTGGATATCCTGTTAGTATGATGGTGTTAGTCTCTTTGTGCCCATCAGTTGTGTATATGGTAATTTTGGGGATCTTCATTGCTTCCTTGTTAAGAGTCAGGGACTAAGTCCCAAGGGGTAAGGCTAGATCCCTGAATACTGATAGGCACAAATCCTAAAACAGTACATAACCTAGTACATAACACATGCACTCATTCATCCTGTAATGTTCTTAAACACAAAATTTGACATTTATGTGACACAGTATCAGAGCTCGAGGATTGCCCTGGATGAAGTGATTTAAGGTGAACAAGGGGCCATACTTCTGTATAAAGAAGGGTAAAGAACATGAACTCTGCAAACAAAGGACTGATGGACATAGTGCAAATTCACAAACCTATAATCCCCTACGGTAGTACTGCTAGTAGCCAGAGTTTCCTCTGGCCCTTACACCAGATTTGACATTTTGACAGATAGATGTTTGGTGTGGGCCCGAACAAAATGGCGTCTGCTCAGGTGGGATATTTTGAATGAATGAAAACCGAGGACTCTACTGACGGACTTTAGCAGCTGTTGGTGATAATAAGAGCTGATTTGGATCAATAAATTATCCATTTGCGGATATATGTATGGTATGTGTTATGTCAGTCAATTTTTGTTGTCAGCACCTCAAACCCTCCCGACACCAAACAGTGTTGGATAATTCCACGTTTACATATAGCAGTTGCTCTGGCCCAACACCAGACATCTACTGTATCTGTCAAAATGTCTAAGTCTGGTGTCAGGGCCAAAGGAAACTCCGGCTATACTGCTAGGTGACCCTTAAAGCTGTATAATCAATCTGAAATATCAAAATTATCACTGAATTATCTTCATTCCATAGCAAGCTTTGTTTTCCATTTAATAAACTAATGTACAGTGTCATTTTTATGCCAGGAGTTGTCTAGCAAAATTGAGTGAATGACTTCCAAATATTATAAAATATGCAGCAGAAAAAATCCCAAAATTTTACAATTAGTTAGGATTTTAAAATCCCTGCTGCTACCCTCATTACATCAAATACGGAATAAATATGACAGGGCACAAGGTTCATGCTATATACATCAGCTCTACTTGCAGGGTCCTGAATTTGCACACAGTTGTCTAACAAAGGTCTCCCATTTCATTCCTTTAACTACTTAGAACTAATTCTGGTAAACTAGTACCAAAGGGAGATACGAAAAATTCAATCTGAATTTACTCTTACAACATTAATACAATGTACAATGGTTTTGTTGATGTATTGCATATACATATATGTGTCAGGTTGATGCACAGAATGAAAGGATCACGTGTCAAAATGAATCTTCCTGCCTATGACTCGTAATAATAATAAAACTAGAATTATGTCCATGAGACATCAAAGCCCTTAACCGTAGATAGACAAATGTTTTCAGTTTGTGCGCATAATTCGTTTATCATAAACTGTACTTATACATGGGCTAAGATAATAAATTCCGTGATTTATACAATCTTGTTTTACAGTACTACATATATTTAACAAAGCAGAGAACTACATTTTTATCTAATCCTTTAAAACCAAAAAAATATTCATCTAGAAACAACAATAGAAAGGGATAATTTTGCATTTGTTTAAAATGTTTAGTATTGACTTTTTTGTGATATAAAAATAAGAAGCAAAAGTAAAGAAAATGAGAAACACTTCAATTCAGGAAATAAAACAAAGTAGCTACTTAAGTATACTCAGTTTCAATACTGCTAGTAATATTCAGTACAATTTGTTCTTAGATAAGATTTATCTGTAAAATTATCTCTTTCTTAAATAAAAATACAGTAACAGAATTATTAATTAACTATTAGTTATTACTACATATGCTACTGTGGCATATAAAATGCCTTAAAAAGTTATGATTTTTTTCTGACCAAAAACTGAAATCCGGAATTTGAGTGGCAGTTACCGACTTAGTATTGCCATATTGCAAAGCCCAAGTTCCTAACTACGAAAGGCAAGCTTCTGCGCGCGCACAGTGAAAGGGGAAGTGGGTCTGGCACTGGACAGAATCAATAAGAAATTAAAAATAAACAATATACAGCATTTGGTATAGTGCCCTATCTAGCTAATATTTACCATCGAATGACATTGCCACTATATATATATATAACCGTAATTGTTTCCTTGGATATATAGTACTGACAATCTCCGGGCGATGGCTGTTCTATTTATTGAACAAGCATACATAATACATACATTATTTGAACTAAATGCTAACTAGTAAGTGAAATAATAAGTGAAATTGAATTTTTTATGAGATGAACATATTCCAAAAATGGTAAATACAAGTCTTGAAATGCTTTCAATTGTCATTCATAGGCAATATGAATTCCAACTGGACAAAGGCAAATCCAGTATGAAGCGCTAGTGCGCTATACAACAGATACTGCAACATCTACCCCAGACCAATTTACACTCCATCTGGGTTGTTGGAGTTGTGTGGGCAGGAGAAAAACACCTTCTCTGAATTTACATGTGTATGACAAATTCAGGGATCAAACCCCGGCCGCCTGCGTGGAAGGCCAGAGTGTTAACCACTCGACAAACCTGTCCATAATGCTACCTATTAGTTATTTATAGATACTCACAAAACAGGAAATACAAGCAGAGGTGATGAGTATAGTAGTCGATTCTTCCAGTCCGGAGGGAAATACACAA
>JAULCA010318904.1:0-12653 GCA_032360845.1 Crassadoma gigantea
ACCCCACCCTGAGAATTAATTTAAAAATCATGTATTTTCACCATTTTCCTCAATTTTTACCAACATGGAAACCATCCCCCAGGAAATTTGGAAACCTTCCTAGATAGGTCTCTGGATCCACCACTGGACCCCTGTGAGATTGATAGGGTACATAGTGTAGGTATTTGTCTATTTGTATGTTATTTAAATTATGAGACTATTGTAACTAATGTATGTTGACTAAATTGATAAATTGTGTAATTAATCATGAAACGGAATGATCTATTTATTCCCCTTATACAATTGTAATGTTAATTGTAACCGTTACGGGGCATTTACATCTTTTGTAATAAAGTATATACCTGGTGTAGTGTACATGTGACAGACATGTATATCACAGTCTAGTGTTATCGTACTTGTTCTTATATGTTGTATTTGTATTATTGTAGGTTCTTCTTTGTGATTTGAAATAAACCACTAAAATGAAACCACAGTATTGGTTATTCTGTTACAAACCATTGTAGAGTTGACCCTGCTACATCTGGAACTTGATTTGGTTTATTTTTGTCCTATTAACAGCTATGGTCATTTAAGGACATGCCAGGTTTTGGTGGTGGAGGAAAGCCGAAATTCCTGGAGAAAAACCATCGACTGGCAGCCTGTACCTGTCGACTGCCCCACGTAGGTGTCAAACTCGCAACCCAGCGGTGGAGGGCTAGTGGTAGCAGAATGTCAGACACCTTTACCACTTGGCCACCGTGGCCCCTACTTCTGGAACAACTTTGTTAAAACTTTATATGTATACTTTGCACAGTGAGTGTCCAGAAGATAACTGATAACAAAAGAGTTTTATGTGCATGAGGTGTGTATCAGCTTTAGAGAGGCCACCATGGCCATCTTAAATGTTCTTTCAACAAGAAAAACCTTTGCAAACAATTATGTCAGTACAGCTGGTCATGAGGAAGACTTTCACTGTTGCATATAGTTATTGGTTTTTTTCTGCGTAACAGGAGGGAAAATAAGCAGTACCAGATCAAAATTCGAACCAGCTACTTAATCGATTGAGATACACTGGATCCATCTTACATTACATAAAAGAAGCAAATATTAACACCTTTTTAATATCTGAATTTTCTTACTTTTCATCCACAGATCATGTCTCAGTTTCTTCTTGTCTTTCTTCTTCATGTTGAGGCCTCTAAGAGACTTGCTGGTAATTGTACTGCGGGTATCAAAGTCAGGCAGCTCTTGTTTCAGAGCCTCTTTATTGATCTTCAATCCTGGCAATTACAAATGCACACAATGAAAGTCAACATATGTGATACACAAAAAAGTGACAATGTCTTTATTTTACTCCTAAAGCTAAAATGTCAGCACTTCCTTAGAAATGATAGTCGGAAAAGATAGCGACAATCTCAATACCAAAATATTTTTTCTTATCTCAATTATAAGATTTGTAACTTGCTCTTTCAGCACTAAGCATTAAAAACTAAATTTCATGATGATTTTATATTAACAGAAATTTATGAAACACAAAATAACTAGAAGGAGTAACTTCAAAATAAATGACAATTATTCTAGCTACATGTATATATGCAATCTACACTGACAATCACTCAATAACAATTGTTCCCACAAACTTTAGTTATCGTCTCATAACCTGACCTCAGAACGTGACAAGTTTCCATGGCGATGACAACAACAAAAATGGGCGGAGCTATGTAAATTTTCACATTATTAAGTTTTGCCAATGAATCTTGTGTTCCTTGATCTGACTTGGGAATAAAATAGTGATGAAACATTAACAGAAAAGTATTGTTAATATATGGAATAGATTTCTATTTTGGTGAGGTTTTGAGGTGGTAACTGATCCATTTGAGCACAAGTAAACTTATCATGAATGGCTTAATGTCATTGTTTATTATAATACATTACAAATGTATTTAAAATCAAGAGGACCACAAGGGCAGACAATATACAAACTTCTAATGCCAAACAGTTACTTAAAAACTCTTCTGAGGCATTCTTGTTAACTCTTTCAACCCTATGTAACTTTAGTAGACTCTACCATGCATTGATCTAGATGAGTCCATAATGGTCTACAGTGGTGAAAGGGTAAGTATGTTTTAGAAAACATACATTAAATGAACTAGAAATATGCTGTCTCAGTAAAGCTGAATTGTATCTTGAATCTTGTGAATTGAGAAAACATATTGTGCTGATTCACTTACAGTAAGCTGAAAAATACAAATTTAAAGACTCAACGTCACAGTACCCAAATCGGGACACGTGAAGGAAAAAGTAACAAGCATTGTTTGTGCTGTGCAAAGAAGTATTTTTTAATTGAAACAACTAATTTAAAGATGCTTATATACCAGAAAAGATTATATGAACTTTATTAACTGCCATTTATGATTACAATCACAGTTTTAATTTGTAAATAATGACGAAAATGTAACGTCTTAAAATGATGCGCCTTGCAACGTTATTGATTTTTAATTTTTGTGTTTGACTTTTCACAATTCTCCTATTTCACAGCAAATGCTAGTTTGGAAAAGAAATTCTTACAGAACGACCATTGACTCTATAATATTCTAAAGATATGCCATGTTCTGTTAAATACTTTTTTAATCTCCAAATATTAGCCAAAACTGGTAGGGTGTCCTGATTTGGGTACTGCTACACATTTTTTTTCGATTATATTTCCGGTTGTATTTAAAAAACCATGTGCCGGAAATATTAACTTGTTATCAAAATGAAAGGATAATAATATCTATTTGGGAAGAGTGAACATAAATTACAAGGATTGGTACTATGGTATAAAATACATCATTATTTCACTAGAAAGTGTCCCGATTTTGGTACTGTCACGTTAGAGACACTAGAACTGGTACCCTAAACCACTTAAACAGAAATAATTCATTGTTAACTATTAAACCAAAGATTTTACTAGTAAATCGCTACCAGTGAAATCATTCAGCATTTTTCATCACAACCAAGTCTTATTCAACTAAACTATTGTGCAGATACTGTTGGTCAATCAAAGATTTTGATAAACTTCGAACTTGGCCTTAGTCTATGGATATTGTACATGCATGCTTACCTAGTTTCATAAAAATGACATTGTATGCAAGTTATCTTGTGGAAATGACAGTGTATGGATAGAAAGACACACACTCATCTAAGGTTTGTCAAACCCACATCAAATAAATTCTCTAAAATGTACTAATACTAGACCTCAAGGAAGAGGGGGGCGGAGAAGAGTCACTGCCCACAATTTCCTACCAACCTATGAACCTTGCTTGTGTTATCACAGATACTCCAAGAATAGCATTTATACTTATTTGTATGAAGCATTATATAATACTTCCCACATTCTCTTAACCCTTTCACCACTGTAGACCATAATGGACTCATCCAGATCAATGCATCGTAGAGTCTACTTAAGTTACATAGGGGTGAAAGGGTTAATATAGCAGATGGAGGGGCTGGTTATAGATAATGCCTTTCTCTGTTAGGGTTTGAAACCCTCACAGCAGTTTATTTTCATATCAAATTCAGGCAGCAACCCTGGAATATACAGAGCCATTAAATTACTCCACCTTTAAATAGGTTGTCATCCTTCTCTTCAGGTGATAGGAGTGTTGGTGGCAACTGTAAAAATAAATTACATTATAGCTTACACAACTTTGTAAAAATAATTAATAAGCATTTCAAAATTTCATTTGTAGATGAGGTATGAATATAAGATTGGTTAGATAAACTCAAATTTATACCAAAATTTATGACATTGTGGAATTAAAAACTTTATATCAAATAGATAAAGCAGAAGATTTTCTTATTAAACTTGAAATTGAATTTTTTTTTTTTTTTTTTTTTTTTGTATTGTTGTACGACCAATTGTCAATTTGAGTCATTTAGGGACAAACAACAATGTAAAAAAATGGACATTCACAAAAAACTGAATACATTAAAACCAGAAACAAAAGGTTAAAATGTGTATAAGATTTCAAAATATATCAATAGCAAACAAATTGTTTTTGCTATATATATCTTTTTATAGAGATGAATAAAATGTAAATAACCATAGATTGATGGCACAGAAACTGTATCAAATAAATGTTTCATAGAGGGTACATTATTAAATCTGTTATGTATACGTTTGAAATCAGCGCATTCAATCATAAAGTGATTGACTGTAAATGATTATCACATGCATGAGAATAAGGTTAAACTTCTTTAGGTAAAAGGTAGCCATGTGTGATGTAGGTATGGCCTACATTTGTATGTGTAGTCGCGAGAGGACAACTTCCTCTGCGGTCTGGTCTACCTTTTGCAAATGAACCTACATTAGGTTGAGCTAAAAATAACTTATTGGTTGATTACAGAGTTAGGATATAAAGTGATTGTTGTTCATAGTCTGCTACAAAAATTCAAAAATTTCATTTAGGACACTCCACATTTTGTTATATGTATGAAAATTTCATTCCTCTGGTCCAAATACTTCAAAGGAGACAACTCTAATTTGGAAAATTTCACAGGAGAATGGACATGACTGTTTCTGTGAAGTAATTAAACCAAGAGCTCTTTATTTCATGCAGTTTAACCCTTTCACCCCTATGCAACTTAAGTAGACTCTCACATGCATTGATCTGGATGAGTCCATTATGGTCTACAGTGGTGAAAGGGTTAAATAAAAATGGAATTGTAAAACTCTTATGTACTATAAGTATTAGAGTTTACTGACTGAATACATTGAGATAAACAGGAATGTGTATCAAAAAACGTTTTGCTGCTAATTACATTTCTGAATTTTAAGAACTGTTTAAAACCTTGTTTTGTCTAGTAATACTTACTTTCATGTCAATTTCCATATCATGCATATCCACTATTTCGACCTTGCTGTCTTCTTTCTTTTTGGCCGCTGCATGAAACTTCTGTCGATTCTTTTTCATTTTCCCCATTGTGTTTTTTTTTCTGAAAGAAAGAACTAATTAAAGCAAGTAGTTTCAGTAGTGTACCTGTAGCAAAATATTCTCAGAGGGAATGCAGAAGCTGGCTTGTTTTATGTTTAAGAAATCAATTGTCTTTTTCCTTAAATATCATTTTATAAACAATACTTAAATGACATTTCCATTTTTTTCTTTACAACTGTATTTGTAGCCCTTTCCAAAGACAAACTGTAAAATAAAGGTAAATCTGGCTGACTGGTTTACACTCCAGACTTCCATGCAAACAGCCAAAGCTTAATCTTCTGGGCATCCAGTTGACCCTTGATTTCTATCAATTCAGAAGTCAAATCATCACTACTCAGAAATATGAAAGGTCAAAACAAAAGTCAAATAGACATGTCCCTCTAATCCCAAGAGTCAAATCTGATTTTGGGGAGTCAACAACATACTCTCAAGGGTCTACTGGATGCCCTGTTATAAGGGTATTCAGAAACAGTATACCTATAGGAACTATATATGAAATGCTTTGTTTCTGATAAGCTGAATCATATTGCACCTAATTTGTGATGTTTTGTCTCTTCATTCATTCGTATCAAAGCAGGTGACTGGATTGAATCATTACTAATGCAAATATCCTCTCTTTCTTTCCATCACCCTCACATTTAATTGTGTTCAGATACTTCTCTATTTATAAAAGTGAAGGAACGGAAGGATGAAAGACAAGGAAGGTAACATATCAGAGATTAAGAGACAAAAATCAATGATTTGCTATCACATGGCGAGGCAATAGAGTCAACAGATCATAGATATATGATTCTTGATATGTCTGAAGGGGTGGGGATCAGAGGCACTTTAATGGCTGCAAACTCCCCTAAGTCGGAGTTTGAAAATAAACAAACAATAGATTCTGTTCTTAATTTTCACAATTATCTCGATTATCAACATGAGTTTCAATACTTATTAATTACAAGTAGACTTTGATATTAACAAGTGCAACCCTGTTGATATGCAAATAGTATTGATTATTGTGGTTGGTCTTGTGCTGTAGTGCATTGTTGTGTACAGTGTTTTTTTCCTTATCTTTTGCTTTCAGAATTTTCCATAGGATAAAAACAGGTTAAAAGCAATTATGTTGTAGACTTTGTATTTGCTGGATTATGTTACATGTGGTACATGTCCTGGACTAGGACGATAATACACTTGAACAAAATCTTACTGTCTGGTGCCAGGGCCAGAGGAACCTAGGGGTATAACAGATTCCCAGGTCCTTGTGTTACACTCCAAAGAGACCGGAGGTGTATAGTATATATGTTGCAATACCTAATCGTTGTATAAAGGTTTTTTGTAACAGATTATATATTATTTTAGTGATGTGGGATTCCTAAATACAAAAATTTATGTCACATTTGTTCCATAACCCGACCACATATGAGGTTATGGGCTTGCAAACGGCCGTGTAACAGCACCGGCTTGCATTGCTGAACCACAGGGGTTCGTTATTAATGTCTGAAATACACATATGCTATACTAGTACTAATATTGACCATGATGACCAGACTTGGTCAGATAAAATCCACAAAAACCTTGATGCGGATGAAACAGTGTGGAACAATAAACAATTGAATTAGAATACATACGACTGACAGTTTTTATCTGTTCTCTATGAAATCACAAGGCGGCACAGTTCTTGATTATTATGTTTAAAGTGTGAAACACACCATTCAAACCACGTTGTTTACGTATGCTTCGTGGGCGCAGCCATTTTTAAACAAACTAAAATTCGTTCAAATATCCGGACCAAAAATCCGGAATAGCCATAATTGGCATCGGTAGTTAACGACTCGTCACATCACAATATACTAATAAATAATCGAGTTAATTACAATAAACATATTTTTGTTCAAACTTTACATCTATCAAAAGGTATATAATTAATATGAAATAGGCGATGCCTAAACAGCGGGCACATGTACTTACACATGAAATTTTTGTTTCTTTCACATTTTCATTTCATGTATAGTCAGTAGAGTGTCTCTCATAATTCAATTTATGTACTATTATATTTTATTCATGCGGGGGTGTTAAACCGGGATCCCTCATCCTATCTCTCCCTTCAACCCCTTCAGGTTGTGGGATTTTATTTCCAAACACGTATTGGGATAAGTACAATTTCGTTTTTTTTTTTTATTAAAATCGTTATGAACGTGAATTTGAAAGATTAATAATATAGACGACTGGTCGAGTGGTTAACACTCCGGCCTTCCATGCGGCATGAGATCGATCCTCGAAGTTGTCGTACGCATGGATACATGTATTCAGAGAACAACCCAATGGAGTATAAATCGGCCTGGGGTGGGTGTTGCGGTATCTGTGCTGTAGCGTTCAAGTGAGGCGGCACTATAAACGATACCGTTGGAAGCACGATCCCACTACAATACAAACAGACCACATTATATTTCCAGCACACACAGGAATACACACATGGTGAGATGTTAGCCAGGTGGCATAGAACTAGTAGTTAGCGCCTGCTAAGGCAGCGCCTGTGAATTCTTCATACAAAAAATGGTATTAAATGAATGAATATTGCTTATTGTAGTAAATAAATTGTATATCTATGTACGGTAAAGCGCTTTAGAGCGGCTTGTGTTGGCTAGATAGGGCGCTATTCAATGCTTTTCATAAAACAATAACAAAAGGGCAAATCAACTCCCGTATTTGGAGAATTGTTAACTTTTTCATGTCGTATCATCGGATTGGATGACTGAATGTGCCCAGCCCTTTTGTAAGTTCGGTCCACGTTGGAATCAGCATAATTATGACGTCACAATGCATGCAACGTCACAACTCCATGAATCCAATGGGCCGTGCCTGCCCCAGTGTCTGAATGGTTGAACCTGACCCAAATTGATCTATTAAAAACATCGTGTATCAAAGCAATTCGACAGTCAATACTAAATGCATACTGCTAAGACCCTCAAAATTGTAAATATTTGCTCAAGACCCAATATATCTGGATTAGCCGGAGTTATCCCGGGGCCGAACTTGTCCCGACTCCTTGTCCCTAACCCCATATTTAACCCTCCCACACTGGACCAGCCCTGGTTCGTTGTTTTTTTTTAAAGCACCAAAGAAAAACTTACAAATTAATTATTGGCGATATTAAATAACTCATCTAGATGTCATCTGTAAATGTATAAGTAACCAAAATCGGTCTGTCGTCCATACTGGAATATTTTTTATCTTTATCTATTTTTCCTTCATCATTCTTTACTTAACTGTAGCAATGATACAAAACTATAAACAAAAATAGTTCGTAGATTTTATTGTATCTGTATTTATCCATTCCATTTTTCAATGGATTTTCATTTTTGATTAAAATCAGGCTGTTTAAAAGTGATAATGACGCTTCATGCTTGGCAATCGTAACAATTTCAATAAAGACACCCTGCGGAGGATTATAAGACTCATATAGCTTTTCTGTTTCTCTTCTTATATGAAGATGACAACAAAATGAATGGCTTTCAATAACTTGTGATCATGCATGATGGACACCCCAGAATTTTAAATGATCTGGCAACACTTGTTATAGCAATGTCAAAAACATTTCAGTTTATAGATCTCAAGAAATCTGAAGAAGCTTTTAAAGCAAAAATGTGCACTAAACTGTGGGGACTACGTGCAGAATCAGTGAATATTGCACTACGATGACGCGTGTTAACAGTGACGTCACAGTCGCGTCACAACATGTTGTGAGCGTCAATTCATCTTTTCAAAAACAGCAAAACAAGTATGACTGGTATAAAGACTTATCAGTATCAACTGATGTCATTTTTAAGCTAAGGACAAATAACCAAGCACAAGTTATACATTGAAACTGAACGACCGGAAGGATGAACGTTTTTGAAGCCTTTATATAGCATAGAATCAAGTCACTCTCATTTTCCTATACTTTCCGTATATGTGTTGAACTGCTCGGGCGATCGTCCGAGAGTGCCCGCTATGAAGACTTATTTCAACTGTTTAGTTTTGACACAAAACTTATGTTTGAATCTATCATTGTTCACTTTTTAATTTGCCTTACCTACATTCAGCATTATTCTGTTTGCCTCTTGATTGTCGACGTCTTTAATAGAGGATGATCCTCCATCACAAGGTTCGAACCCCGAGTATTTGGTATCCTCTCAGGATGGGACAGGAGACCGGGCGCAGTGAGCCGGTCGGTTTTTCGGCAATATATACTAGCATGACGCAGACATATAAAGCCACATGTAGTACATTGTATATATATATATACTAAAACTTACATCATCGAAATCGTCACATCGAACTTCCATTATTTGCTACCCTCTAGCTCTACACTCTAGCAAAGATGACACAAATTTAGCATTCTTTCTTCCTTGGCTTCACTCCATCTTTCCTACCACTAAACTGTTAACCCTTTCACCACTGTAGACCATAATGGAATCTGACAAATCAATGCATGGTTGAGTTTACTAAAGTTAAATAGGGATGAAAGGGTTAATTCTCAACAAATTCTATACCTTCTGTATTCTTCGCCCCTGTTGCTCACAGTGACAAGTCTGAATGGAGATTGATTGGTATCATTTCTCGAAATGTTGATTTACTGCTACTTTCCACCGCACGTTTCCAGTACCCTCCTGCTTTGGTTAAGATCTCGAAAGTCATGCCCTCTCTGCAATCGCTCCCTCCACTGTTTCCAATGTAAATAAGGTTGCTTGACAACCAAGAAGTCGTTACTTTTATCCAATTTTTCGAAAGACGAGATACTAGCTAATCATATATCTGTATTAATGTAATTAATCTTTCCGAATACCAGATGACGGCAGAACACGGCTTCTACTTGTATTGTTGCTCAACTAAACGATCATCCAAACGCTTGTACCATGAAAGTTGAGTTACAATCGTTCTTTATTGTTTGCACCAGGAAGAGAATATTTTAATAATGACCTTTGCACTTTCCACTACATCATTCCTGAATTAACGCATTTGTTCTCATATTATAAGGCAGTTGTTTTTTACAAGAAAGGCACCCGGCGTCACAAAAGCATATAATTTGAAGTTCTTATATATACCGTGCCTATACATGCCTATCTATATGCCTAGAACATAGGTCGTCTCAAAGCGGTTCACATCAGTTTGCAACCAGCCAATATATTTCTTAACCAGTGGCGTATTATACATGAATGCTTGAAAAAATTGAACGAAGATTTTTTTTCAATCATGCATTTTTTTTTTTTTTTTTTTTTTTAGTAATTTATGTTGACCGTCCGTATCAATTATAAAAAAGGAAAGAAATAGAAAAAAAACCCTCTTGAAAATTTCAGTCCGATGAAGCATATTATACCGTGTTGTCCTCAGCTAATCGTTTAAGGTTCAACAAGCTTCCATTAAGATGTAATAGTCACCCTTAACTTTCAACCCCTGGTAATTCATACTGAGAGACCCTTATTATAAACCGGAATATATATATACGTTATTTAAGATAAATTGGATTTTTACAAAAGCTAACCAGGTTAATATGTACCAGGTTACGTAGTCAATAACAAAGCATTAAGGCTGATGTCTTCATAAAAAAAGCCCAATCTTCTTAAAAGTTGTCAACCTCTTTAGCGACCGAACTAGATGCTACGAAATGACAAATCCTTGAAAGCTCATTTATAAACCTAGGTCATGCAGACTTTAATTTATATTTAACTAGGTTTGGAGAGGCTTACCGGGCTTAAAAGTATAAGACTGTTGCTATGGAAATGAGTAACATATTTTACTGGTATATATGTATATAACCACCGACTTATGATCAATGAAACACTTCAACTTCATATTAAGAATCCTTTCTTAACATTTATTTTTTTTTTTTAAAAACCTAGACATGTTATAAACATTATCGCACTTTTCACCTTAAATATGTATAACATGTCTAGCACATTAATAAAATCACAAAATGTTATTAAATAGCACATCATCTTTAAAGTTCATTTATCGATTATCTATAATCTGTTAAAATGTTAACATAGCTATGTATTTTCAATAGCCAATATACAAGTTCAGTATACTTTTTTTTGTAATATTATGTTATCAAACTTCAAACTACATATAAAAGTTCCTAGTTTTAGCTCACATGCCCGAAGGTTATCATATGCCCGAAGGGCCTAGTGAGTTAATTCCAATGCGCAGCGTCCGTTGTCCGTCCGTCGTCTGTCATACGTCCGTCCGTCAACTTTTCCTTTAAAACGCTACCTGTCCTGAACAGTTTTGTATAAACGAAGATTGATGGCCCTCATGGTGCTCCGAGTTGCGGGCCCCAATAGGGAAATTCTTCAAAATCATTTTTTCTTCTGTACTATTCGAGTGATTTGATGTAATAATTTCCCATGGTTACTTTTATTATCCAGATAAGCGATACAGACCCTCTGTGCCTCTTGTTAATTGAGGTCTTTGAATATGACTTATAAGGGGGTTGGAATTTTACGTGACTACAGCATCTGTTAAGAGGCATATCATTAGCAAGACTTTAGGGAAATTTTAACTTGTTAATGATTAGATTAAAATGAATTCTCAGAACACGTGTTTATTGCGCTTCTGGTTGGCATACACTCCGAAAAATGATTTGCTATGTCACTGTCAAGTCCCTTGGGACCATACAGCTAGCTGGTAATGCCATTTTGGCGCTCACAGCTAACATTCAACTTCTCCAGCACTGTCCAACCAAGTACTCATTTACAACTGAATATACTGGAACAAGCGAAGTAAAGTATCTTGATCAAGGATACAACACAGTGTTGTGACGTGACTCGAACCGGCAAGCTTTGGTCACGAGCCCGGCGTCCTACCACTAGACTACCGTGCCTCCCCCCTTTGGTCACGAGCCCGGCGTCCTACCACTAGACTACCGTGCCTCCGTATGTATGTACAATGTATATGGTTATGAACTGCTTGGAAGAACTCGATCTTGAGAAATGTGAAAAAAAATTAAAGGCCATATATCAGGGGGGAGGGAGACTGACAAAATCTCTTGTGAACTAGTTTTATTAATTGAACTAATTATTTCTATATGATGACGACTATTAATTCAAAGCAAGGAGCTGGACTGTGAAAAATGATCGAACAGTGGTAAAACATATTTCTTTATTAAGCATCTTAAGTTTACTATACTAGATTTTTACTCATTTCACGCGATTTTGTGATTTAAGCTACTGTCTTTATTTCGCGGTCTCTTATTTTCGCTGATTGGCTTACTAGAATGTTGAATTTTCGCGGTATCCTGTTTTCAGCAAATTTCAGGTTAACTGGTCATGGTATAGTACATTTTTTATGTTATTTCAAAACATAATTAATTAAAGTCATCCTGATAGTAATGCTAGTGCCGAAAATATGTCAAATAGTCCATTCAACACACCAACCATTATTGCTATATATTTCTTTTTTTTTTTTTTTTTTTTTTATTTTATTTTAAAAAAACCTTTTTGATACATATACATCAACCGAGCATAAAGTTCAATCACACATGCAGACAAAGGCAAGGGTTCTTCAGTCATTATCATTGACACGCATCTTCATAAAATATACACATAACAAGCAAGATACCGATCATACTACTTTCACGTAGCCATTATCAACCTGTATGTATTGCTTCATTGAATCAGCTACCATCAAGAAAAGGAAAGTTCACAACATGAAAATCGAAATCGTCATGTCTATTGT